>LOJH01018450.1:522-22269 GCA_001685095.1 Ellobius talpinus
CTTTGGAAGAGCAGGCAATAGCTCTTAACCTCTGAGCCATCTCTCCAGCCCCCTAGGATCAAATATTTTTTTATTGTGGTTATTTTGCTAAAATGAGGGTTTGGATAAATTGAAAGAATGAAATCATGAAGACACAAAGCACAAAATTTTACATCTGTTGAATCTAGCTTCTTCCCAAATTAATAAGGTTTTACTGGTAGTAATATTTTAAAATAATTAAACTAACATTTATTTTGCATAATGATTATGTAATTACCAAACCATTCCATATGTACCGAGCACCTACTTTCAATGAGGCAGATCAGAAAAGCAAATAAAAAGCAAGTGAGAACTGTCCATAGGGAAGTGACTGACTCACTGTGGAGGAACAGCCATTGCTCACTCCATGCCTCTGCAGCAGCTACTGAATGCAGTGCATCACCGTGCCCATTCTTACCATTTTCTTCAGGCTTATATCCACCAACTCCCTTATTCCTTCCTCATTTTCTTCTTCAGGGGACTGCTGGGAGAGACTATTCTTCAACATGTCAAAAATCTTTTCCCGGGAAATATAACCATCTCCAGTTAAATAATAAACTTCAAAACAGACTTTATAAAACATAGAAATCAAAAATTGAACCAATAAGATATCATTAGTTATTTCAGTATAAGATAATAAATGATACATATACAATTACTGATCTGATCCACTATATGGCAGAGGTTTTATAGTAAAGTGCTTCTTATTAAATTTCTTTCCACAGGATTAAATACCTCTTTAGAGGTTCCTGGATTTGGAGTTTGAAAGTATATCAAGCTGCAATAAATGAGGTGGATTTTTTTAACCAACTTTTGTTTGTATGCTTATATATGTGTATTTACATAAGCGTGTGTGGCATGTTTGTATTCTCTGCATATAGCCTATAAAAATTAAGCACACACTTTACTGCATCCTCACAAAAGGATCTCCTCTCCCCCAGATAGTGGATGTGTTCATCTCCTTGGGTCTGCTCATCTACCTCATCTTCAAGCCTCTCTCTGGAGAGGGACTTCCATGCTTTCTATATCATGTCCTGGGAATGTAGCAGTGAAGTAGCTTTCTTGGAGTTTAGTAGTGTAGCTGAATGTTTTGGCAAAAACCAGGAAGAAAATCGAGTGTCAGATGAGATGGGTATCTATTAAAACTTCTCTAGTCCACAGTATAACATACAAGTTTAAGAAACCTACTGTAGAAAACAGTGTTCCCCAAGTGAGCCTCTCCTAAAATGTGTCAGAAGCATTTGAGGAAGTGGATTAGAGAAGACAGAGCATCTTCAATGCTATTTAATCATATACCACAACTACGATATAGCTTCTCACTTCTCGGTGAGTCTTGTGTAAGAACCCTGTAAGGTTGGAGGAGCTGAACTGGAGTGAGGGATGGGTTAGAGTGCTTGCTTTAAAATGTGTGAGGCCCTGGATTCAGTCCCCGGCACTACATTGCACTCCCAGACACTACAGAGTGGGAGCTACCTCATGAAATAGTAAATGTGAGGAGAACTACAAAGGGCACAGAACCGTTGAATGGCAGAGAAGTTTGGTTATTCAAAATACTGTTCTAAAATGTTAATGTATTTTTAGCTTAGAAATATGTTTATTAGAAAATTTATGTGTATGAGTCTATGTGAGTGTGTGCTGGGTGTGTGCAGGTGCCTGCCAGAGGCCAGAAGAGGGTATTGAATCCTCTGGAGCCAGACAGATTAGAGACAGTAGTGAGCCAGCCAGCATGGGTGCTAGGAGTCAACCTTGGGTCCTCTGCAAAGGCAGCCCACACTCTTCCCTCTATGTGCCAGGCATCTCTTTCTGTGTCCCAAATTCAATTCAAGTGAAAGAGCAAAAAGATATACAAATTTGCTCAATTACAAAGAACTCTATAGTCTTTTCTTAAGCAAATGGACATGGTAAGCAGTTTGTTTCTCTGAAAACTGGTATCTAAATTAGTTTTTATTCTGTTTCTAGAATTCATCCCAGGGAATCCTGACAGCAGGAATAAAACATAGGAAATGGACATTACCCTGAGGGGGGTTGCAGACCAGAGCTATTGCTCTGCAGAGCTGCAGATTAGCACACTTCCCAGTGCCCAGCATTCCTTTGATTTAGAATTGTCTTTGGCCTGCTCTCACTTCCCTCTCCTCAGTCATGAAGTCCAGAGGGATATTAATGTCTGGGTTGTTAGGGCGTGTTGAGCTTCCTCCTCATTCTCTTATAGTGGAGCACACACTTTCTTCAGTGAAAAGGCAACAAATGTCACCCAAATAACACATGCGTACATTCAAGGCCTGTTTTCTGCTGAGCTCACACAGGCTCAGAAACAGTCTTGTCAGTGGACCCTTAGTGGCTGTTCTTAACTGGACTGTAACAGTGGTGACAGTTGAGCATGACAGACTCAGTAAAGGCAATGGGTCACAACTGGGTCTCCCAATTTATCTTTGTGGGTTTTCTTTTTTTTACATTTATGCATACATGCAAGCATGCATTTATGCTCATAGAGGTCAGCAAACAACTTTCAGGAATTGGTTCTTTCCTGTGTGTGTGTTCAGGTTGACAGGTGGCAAGCGCCTTCACCTGACAACCATCTTGCTGCCCTCATGAGGCATTTTCACAAGGGTGTTGTAGATAACACTGATTTCATCTGTTTGGTTATATAAGCATTCACCTGTGAATCATTCCTGGAAGACGCTCCATCTACTAAGTAAGGCTGACTAATGAGAACTCCAGTAATTTTGGAATATTTGGAGTCTAGAACCTAATTACCTTGGACTATCTTTAGCTACTTTAAATGGCCATTTATTTTCTCCTCTGAATGTGACCTGACATCCTGGTGACTATTAGGTTAATCCTTTGGAATGTTTCCACCAGCCCAGAAGCTAAGAATGTCACCAGTGAGGCCTTTAACAAGTCGCCTGCTATGCTGTGACCACCTACCCAATGCTGCCACCAATTTTAAAAGTGTTTGATCTATCTGTGACTTTGTGGTCACAAATATGCAAATTGGGTAAACCTGAATCTATGTTCCCAGCTGTGGTCACTCTAGTTAACCAGCTCCAGAAAAAAACGCTCTCTTGTCCCTTTTAAGGTGACGGTTCTGTCACTGCACCAACATACTAAACACAGGATTGATGTCATAGCACTAAGATAGTACTTGTTTCTTACATTTCATCTTTTCTTCAAAAGTTCCTCGGAGAAACACTGACAGTCCTTTAACCCACCCTTTTACATTTATATAGTTATCACTGTCTTTGTCAAATACATAGAACACGGAAAAGGAAAAGGAGTGTGTAAGTGTATTGTAATTGTTTTATAAGACACACACACACACACACACCCATTTATATAGAAAACTTTACTTACAAATCAAGGGGGAACTGTTTTGGTGTTAAGCTTTTGAAAGAATCAAAATTATTGGCAATGTGGGCTTTTCTCTTTATTTCTAAAGCAGAGTAGTCATTCCACGCAATGAGCATTTGTGGTGTTTCATGTAGTTGCTAAAGCCAAGAAAATCTAGAGCTAATTAGCGACAGTTTAATAATCAAAAATAAAAAGCTGTGAGAAATCTGTTGTAGTTTCCACGTCTCAAACTAAATTACTAATGTTAAACATTTTTAAGTTCTTATGTATTTCTCACTTGTGTGTGTGTGTGAGTGCACGAACATGTACCATGGCCTTGTGTGGAGGTCAAAGCCTTGTGGAACTGGCTCTTTTCCATTTTAGGTTGTTTCTGGGGACTGCATCTCAGGAAGCCAGACTTGCTGACCTATCTTACCAGCTCAATTTTTAAAGTTATCAATGAAACTTTAGTATCCTATAGAAAAACATTCAACATTTGATCTTTGGAGATGAGGGATATATTGATGATTTTGTTTGTGGCAATGGTTTCACAGATATGCATGTGTCAAATCTTATCAAAAATGTATATTTTCATGATTTACTACAGAACTTAACTAGATATACCAATCACTTTCATGTTTTAGACAAGTGACTTTAAATATTTCCAATATAAAATGTCATTTTTTACTCACACATTTCTATGAAGAAAAAAACGCCAATTAATGATTTACACATTGATGACCTGGACTTTCATGATCCACATCTGTGGCATGTACTTTCATGATTAAAAGCCCTCAGTTGTTTGTCCTTAAAAAATACCGCTAGACTCTTTAGTTCAGTGGTGGTGATTTCTCAAAACTTCCCTACTATGAGCTACAAAATTCGGCATGGTTCGTATTGAAATCCAATCCTCACATTCCCTCTGGCTACTGTGTGCAGCACTCCTGCTAGGATTATTCCTTTCTAGTTTGGCACTGAGAGAAAGTCGTCTTGTGGAAAGGACATGCAGACGGGTTCAGTTTTGGGTTGGTTCATTTCAGTTTGTTGTGACTCCTTACCCCTATTTATCAACGTATTCCAAATATGTTGTGTAGGATCCCCCGAAACGTATTGCAGTCTAGTCTGGCATTAGCAAGCTTTCCATTGGGTCTTTCCGCCAAGCTACAGAAAAGGCATATGAGACATTCAACCTCACTTTTCTTGACTGTAAAATAAGAAGACAAAAAGGATGCAGAGTTAATCACTGAGTAATTCAATGCAGTCACAGCTAGTTAGTTCTTATGATACCAAACGGCCATATAGGATGTGAATTTGTTACTGAGTAGCTTGTAGTGTTTTGCTTCTACCAGATCTGCAGGCTTCAAAATGGAAATCTGGAATAGTCACACAGGTGGCTCTCATTCCAGACTTAGAAAGTGATGTTTACGCATGCACAGGTGGTGTACAGTTGGGACAGAAACCAGGCGTTAGGCCTGGGGCTGGGGACAAGACTTAAAGCATCTGGACTCTGTTTCCATATCTTTATTAAAGTTGATTTATTTTGGTTTTATGTGTATGGTGTCTTCTCAGCATGTATATCTGTACCACATGTGTGCAGTGCCCTTGGAGGCTAGAAGAGGGCATTGGATCCTCAGGAACTGGAGTTGGAAATGAGCCTGGGCCCTCTGCAAGAGCAGCAAGTGTTCTTAAACATCAAACATCTCTCTAACCCCCGTTTCTATTTCTTATCTTAAACTGGTAACTTAACAACTCCTTGGTCCCTCTCTAGTAACAGCTGAGTGTTGTCCCGGGTGATGTCAGATTCTTCAATCTCTTGAATGTCTGATTCTGTGACTTGAGGGGACTGAAGTGGAAAGTGACAGCTGGTTGCCACTTTTGTTTTCCTTAGCTTTTTCTTGATTCTTTCCTTGTTTATGGAGGAAGGCGAGGAGAAAGAAATTTCTTTGTAAATACTCAGTTTACAACATGCAGGACTCTCTATGGTTTGAAGAATGTGGTAGTTCTTAGGGTAGTGGCTGAAAATCTAGACAATAAGCAATCTCAAAGGTGCCTAATAACATTTATTTTATGGACCAAATTAAGATATCTTGCTTCTTAATAGAAGCATACTGTACCAGTGCAGCCCTGAAATAGGATGTAATGGTTATTTTTATTCATTGCCTAAGTCTTAAGGGACACCGATCAACCAAGGAACTGATACAGATGTGACTCCTGCTTTCAAGGCTGTTGCAGGCTGTCAAGAGATATACGTGACTATGTTATGCTCAGTGGTAGAGCTTGCCTAATGTGATTGACAGCTCCTCATAAACCAGTTGTTAAGTGTTAAATAAATAAAGTATTATAAATCACAAACCAAAGGATTATCAACTAGGGAAGATGCTGTGCTGCAGGACAATGGTATTACCCTGTCAACATTTGTTTTTTATACTTGTTTAATAAAATGCTGATTGGCTGGTAGCCAGGCAGGAAGTAGAGGCGGGGCAATGNGGAGAATTCTGAGAAGAGGATTCTGGAGTCTGTAGTCCGTGACCCAGCCACAGAGGAAGCAAGATGTGACTGCCTCACTGAAAAATGTACCAAGCCATGTGGCTAACTCAGACAAGAATTAGGGGCTAATGTAAGTTATAAGAATTAGTAAATAAAAAGTCTGAGCTAATGGGCCAGTTTATAACTAATGTAGACCTCTGTGTGATTCTTTGGGACTGAATGGTTGCAGGACTGGGCAGGACAGAAAACCTCAGTCAACAGTGCTAAGAAATGAGATATTCAAAGTGGCAGTGTCACTGGAGCGGGGTCTTGAAGGAGCAGGCACTTAGGAGGCAGTTTGAAGACTCCAGGTTTTTCTTGTTTGTTTGGTTTTTGAAGATAGGGTTTCTCTAACAGCTCTAGCTGTCCTGAAACTATTCCTGTAGACCAGGCTGACCTCCAACTCAGAGATCCGCCTGCCTCTACCTCCCGAGTGCTCTGCCACCACCCAGCTGACTCGGGGCTTTTGAGTTCTAAGAGCGGCAGAGGGTCCATGGGGCATGTTGGTAGATGTTTTTTTTGGTTTTTTAATCAGAAATGTTTATTTTTTGCTTATTTTTCTCAGTATTTTATTTGGGAATTCACACAATGAACCCCATCACACTTGTTTCCCAATCCTCCCCCATCATTGTGCCCCCCGAAAAAGGAAAAAAATACACTAAGTTTAATTTGTGCTGCCCATGTACTTATTGGAGGATCAAACTCTCAGTGGCCAGCCCCTTAGAGACAAGTTCTTCCCCGCCCTACCCTATCAGAAGCCACACACTTCCACTTCCCTGTCAGTTTCTAAGGGTTCTCTTCAATGGCTTCCTTTCTAGACTTTTTGGGGGTGTATGGCGTTGTCTATCATTCTCAGCTGTGATTCTGCAGCCGTCATCTACACCGCAAAAGAAGCTTCCTTGCCCATAACAGCCAGTGGCAGCCTGGATCGTGAACTTCCACATGGTTTCTGGAGACAGCATGGACCATGAACATCAACATGGATTCAGGCAGCAGCACAGACCATAGACCTCATTCAACATGGTGCCCGCTGGCAGCAAGGACTACTGACATAAACACAGCCTCCAGCCACAGCACGGACTACAGACATGGTCCCTGGTGGGAGCACAGATGACAGTCCTCATGTGTTGGCAGATTTTACAAACAATACAAAACTTATTCAAACAATTCTGGCTGATAAACCAGACCTGTATTTAAGTTTTCAACCACTTTTATAAAACGGTCTTGAAATTATTTTCAAATGGAAAATCAGCGATTTATATTTTGCTACCTGGTCACAACAGTGTGTCCGTCTTTTATTTTTATTTTTTTTGATACAGTGTAACCCAGGCTGGCCTGAAACTCTTGATATACGGCCCCAATTTCCCAAATACTAGTGTTACAGGCATGTGCTATTGTCTCCAGCTACATGACTTTGATTTTCCTTAGAGAAATGAGGTCTAAGTAGCCACCCTTTAAACTAGTGAGTTGACTGGAGCGGTAGTGGTGTGCACGCCTTTCATCCCAGCGCTCAGGAAGCAGAGGCAGGCGGATCTCTGAGTTCAAGGCAAGCTGGGTATACAGAGTGTGTTCCAGGCCAGCTATGTCTACACAGTGACACCTGTCTAAGACAAAGCAATGCAGTGAGATCTTTGTGACGGTTTCAGCTAATCGCAGACAGTAAAAATAGGCCCTATGATTGAAGGACAATACCTACTGTGATGTTGCCATTTCCTCTCATTCAGGTCCTGGAGGGAGGCTCCTTCCAACCAACAAAGTAAAAGAAACCAGCAAGGTTCAGGCAGTTGAAGTCTGAGAAAGGCCCCTGGGACTTGTGCTCTTCCCCAGTGTCATGTAAGTGGTAGCAAGTGCTGGGAAGGGGCTCTGACTGAGCTGCCTACAAGTTGTACTCCAGGCATGCAACTTTTTCTTAAATTCTTTGACAGGTTCATGCATGTATATAATGAAATAAAGGTCCTTTTCACCTGCTACTACTCTCATCTCCCCCACTGAAAACTTTCCAAGTCCCCTTCCCATTGTCTTTTCTCTGTGTTCCCCCCTGAGTTCGATTAGGGCTACTTGCCTGGCCATGTGTGGGAGGTTGCTTACCTCCAGAGAGCAGTAGGCTATACCACTGAAGAAAGTGATATCCCTTCCCCCAGCCACTACTAACTGTCCACAATCCCTTAGGGGGCGGGGCCTCATGGGCCTTTCCCCTTCCCATGATGAAATGTTGACGTGGGCGACCACAACTGCAGAGCTCATCAGTGTAACAGGAATGTCATGTCAAGGAAGACTTCATTTTGTAACACATCTCCCCATCCTCCAGCTCTTTATTCTTCCTGTCTCCCCCTCTTCTACAATGTTCCTTGAGGCTGGAATGGGTGGTACAGACCAGCCATTTGGGGATGAGCAATCAATCCATCAGCCTTTATTTCAGCTCTTTAACCAGTTAGGAATCTGTTATCTGTTGTCTGTTGTAATAAAGCTTTTCTGATGAAGACCAAGAGCAACACTAATTCTGTGCAAACACAAGTATTTAGAAAGTGGTTTAACCATGTCCTTTCAGCAAAGTGATAGCAGTGGTAGGTACCATGATCTATCTACCTGCCGCCAGCTCTTGATCAAGGGTACAGTCCTAACCCTGGAGCAGGCCTTGACTGCAATTAGGAAATTGTTACCCCATTGTTACATTTATGCCACCACTGCACCAGTGGACACATCTTGCCAGGGTAGTTGTTATTGTAGCTCTTAGTGTTCATAGCTAGGTAAGAGTGTTGATAGCTTTCCTCTCCCAATAGCACCCCAGGCACTGGGAAAGCTAGCCAGCAGGAGGAAGCATCCAGAAGCCTCCAATAGCACCCCAGGCACTGGGAAAGCTAGCCAGCAGGAGGAAGCATCCAGCTATTACAACTTGATTTTTAAGTCCTCTTAGAAATCTCTAAGTCCAAAGTGTGTGGGATCTTCAGCAACAGTGTCTTAACATCAAGTTCTAGCAGAAGGGCAATGACATACATTGTTCTGGGGCCTCTCTAACCAACAACTCAGAGGGAAATATCCCACACTCAGCACTGCACTGACGTTTTGTTAGATAACAAGGCCTCTGGGACAAGCACTAGAGGATGCAGGTCTCTGCCTCTCATCATGGTGGACTGTATTATTTAAATCATGAGCCAAGATAACCCTTCCCTTCATACACTGCTTTTGTTGGGTAATTGCCACAGAAGCACTATAGTAACTTACAGGTTGGGTCATGTAGGAGCTGCAGCTGCCGAGGGTAGTAACTACAGCTTCCAGTTTCTTCTGATGTGGGTTTACTATGAGTACATAGGATGGATTTTTTTTTCTTTTTTTTTTTTTGTTTTTTGCCTTGTGCTCATGACTCTCCTACCTTAGCCTCCCAAGAGCTGGGATGACAGGTGTGCCCTGCTACACCCAGCTGGAGTAAGCTTTAAACCATTTCAATTGATCAGTTCAAACTTTTTTTTTGAAGGTTTCAGATTTACATAAGAGGTGCAAGGACAAGAAAAGTCCTCTTCCTGTATCCTTTTCAGGCAGTTTCTAGTCTCAACATCTTAAGCTGTGATGACTGAGTACTACTCTTAATGAAAGGCTGCAATTGCATTTTAGCAAATTTTCCACTAATGGCCTTTTAAATGGCCAGTTAAGTGTTAAGATCCAGTGGGTGATCAATTTCAGAGTTTCCTTGGTTTTCCTGATCTGGATTGAATTTGTAAAGTCTTTCTCAACTATGACCACATGCTTCAGGGAGTAATGCTAGAGATGAAGGGCTGCTGCAACCAGATACTTAGGTTAGTCAATCCAAGGCCACATACGTGATATGGTTTGCATGTTCCTCCTGCTCTATGTTGAAATCCTACCCTCCAATGTGGTAGTAATAGGAAGCAGGGCCTTTCTGAAGGGATTATGTTTGGCGCCCCATCAAACGAGATGCCAGTAACCTATCAGCCAGAAAGCGGGCTGTTCACTCTCCTATAATTTAGAATTATCAGCATCCAGAACCATACACAGTCAATTTCCAGGCTTACCTGTATTATTCGTTTTTCTACCCCTGCCTAGAGAGTTCTAGTTTTTTACTTGAGAAAGCAGTGGAGTGATTGCAGCACAGCTTCTAACCCTTCCACCTAGAGCTAATTAGGAAATATGTACGCAAACCATGTAATACTGGTATGTCATTTTTTCTCACAAATGCCTAAAGGTGGCCCTGTTGTAAGTCTGAGTTAATTTTATTAAAAACTCATTAATACTAAGAACCAAAGATTTGGAGCCAAAGGACAAATATTAAATGTTTCCCTCCCTTTGCCAGGAGTGGATCAGAGATGCAGTTCAGTGTCTCTGACTTTTGGCAAGGGGCCTGACAAAATACCTTCAGAGATAAACATGCAGGTTTCAAAGTTAGAAACACACAACTAAACAAAAGTTGCATTCAAAAGTTGCTGCTGAACACAGCAATGTAAGCTGAGTATCATTAGCAGTGTTGAGAAGAATGGTAAAGTTCCTAAACATCTGCCAAGCAAACACTCCCAGCAGCCACTTTAAAATGGAGCACTTGTGAAGGCAGAGACTGATGTTGGAAACACTAAGGAATGTGCTGGATGAGAGTCACTTCTAGATACTAAAATGACTAGAACAGTTGTAAAATTATTTACCTTACTGTATCAAGATTGGAATGCAGTTTGGATTTGGTGCCTCCTCTAAAGACTCATCTAGGTGGCAGTACATCTCTGATAGTGTAGATCCTTCTATGATTTTCAAATCTTACCTTTTATCTTTGTAGTTCAGGCTGGCCTTGAACTTCTGACCTTCCTGTCTGTACCCCCCCCTTAAGTGTTAGGAATATAGGTGTGAGCCACCACTCAGTTTATGTGGTGCTAGGGTCTGAACCGGAGGCCACGTCCATACTTAGCAGACACCCTAGGATGCATTATCCCGACTCCACAATCTCCTATACTTCAAATAAGAGATACACAGGCAGTCTACTACAGACTGTGAGCCCCATATACCACATACATACACAGGCAGTCTACTACAGACTGTGAGCCCCATATACCACCATGTTGTCACCTCTTTTCTGGGTTCTCTGTGTAGTTTGGAATCTGTCCTCATTACTCCATCTGTAGCCCAGGCTGGCCTCAAATTCAGAGATCCCTCTGCCTCCTGAGAGATGGGATTAAAGGTGTGCGCCACCACTGCCTGCATTGTGATCACCTTTTCACAAATGAAATAGGTGACAACAGGATGTTAATCCGTTCTGAGATTAATATTCAATCTGTTAACCCCAGGAAAATGGAGTTTGCAGCCACGACACCAGTATTCAGAGGTAATCAATCCCCTGCCTCTGTGCCTAGTCTAAAATTAGACAATTACTTTGAAAAGGGATTAGAATGGCATCTTTAGTGCTGCACTACCCAATAGTGTTCCCATCTGTGCTGCTCTACTTGGTAGTCATTATGCATAGGTGGACATTGAACAGTGGCTAGTGAGATGAAGAAAATAGAATTTTAAATGTCATCATTTACAGATGGTCATATATAGCCAGCGCCTACCTTTTTGGACAATGCAACTCTAGAAAGTAGTTCAAAGTTAATAGACATAATGTACATTAAGTGTAGAAACCAAAGCTTTCTAGATGGATCTTAAAAAAATGGCAACAGTTATGTTGGAAAGAATTTTTTTGTGAGGTCACTAGCTTTCTGAGGGTCTGAGTCACTTGGTGGCTGTTGATTATAAGAGAAGTTTGGTCATATTATTATATAAATAATAATAAATTATAATGTCATAAATTTTAAAGATTCCCTCTAAGAAGCTCTAAACCAGCAATTCTCATCCTGTGGATTGTGATCCCTTCAGCAAACCTCTATCTTCAAAAATATTCACAGAATTTGATACAATCCATACCAGTATCTGCTAGTTATGAAATAGCAAGAGAAATAATTTTATGGTTGAGGGTCACAACATGAACTGTATTAAAGTGTTGCAGCATTAGGGAGACTGAGAACCACTGGGCTAACAAAGCCCAGGCACCTTCTGTCATATGGGCCTAGGACGTTGTACACCAAGGAAAATAAAAACACAAGCTCTCCTAAAGAAGCCTAAGGTAAGCCAAATTGCCCACGCCTGTTCTGCGAGAGCATGACGCAGAAGACCACCAGAGCTGTCTGGGAGACCCACAGAGCAGTGGGAAGGCTCTGAATCTGTCACCAGAGAAGCCAGTGTGTGGCGTTAGAAGACTCTTGCCATATGTGAGCACCTCTCACACCACTGGATTTGTTTATAATCCAACTATAAAGCAGGTAACTAGTTAGGCCAGGATAGGACCTTGAGGACACAGCTATGCATAACCATTCAGTCTGAGGATTTTGAACAGAACTGAAAATCAATGTCAAAACTTTTGAAAAAGGGAAGAAATGCAGCAATTCATTCCTTTTAAAAAACAGTATCCTTGCTGATCAATTATTGTAAACTTGCCTATGGAACTGCTTTCAAGAATTAAACACATGGGTAGCAGACATATCTAAAATAATTTCATTAGGATGATGAATATATATTTTAAAAACAATACAACATTTCCTTTTCAATGTTATGAAATATACTCCTTTTAAAAAGCAGTAAATGGACTAAGGGAGACATCTGGGTTGGAAAAATGCTTGCTGAGTAGGACCTGAGTTTGAATCCCCAGCATTCATAGAAAGACCTGGTGCAGCAGTGACTGTATATAGCTTCTCCCCAGCACAGGAGAAGCAGAGACAGCTGGTGAGTTCCAGGGTTAGTTAAGTACATCTTAAAAAACAAAACCTACAGAAACAAGATTGAGCAAGACACCAGGGTTTATCCACCTCTGCCCCTTGCACAATACACACTCCTGCGTGTATGTGAATCCATGTGTGTGCTATGTGCATATATAGAAGCAATAATCAGTGTTTACTGTACTCATTGGCTTAATTTATAAAACTTTAAGGGTTACCTAAGAATTAAATGATAGAGGGTGGCAAAAGAGATCTGGAGTAGTGCTTGAGGGATTCGGGTAATTTTATAGCCCAACTTGAATAAGGGAAAGCTAAGTCAAGCTTACAAAAGTCTTAATTAACATTGTGTCCATCCACCTGAAGTCCCAAGGAACAAGGAAGTGCTCGAGGCCGGCTGAAGTTAAATAATGTCAATGCCTAGACTGAAAATGACCACCATGCAGGATTATTTGTAGCTCTGTCTGAGAAACAAACCCTCAGGAGTGCATCACAATTTTCAGGGCAAGGATTAAGAAAACTGACCTATTAAACTGTGTATAGCAAGCACTGTAACATGGAAAGCATCACACTATTCATTTTGTTGGAGACATGGTCTCACTGTGTAGCTCCAGCTAGCTTGAAATTCTCTATGTAGATCAGACTAGCTTTGAGCTCAGAGACCCACCTGCCTCTGCCTCCCGAGTGCTGGGATTAAAGTCGCTCACCAACATGTCTGGTGAGCATTAAATTATATTTAAAGTTTTTTTGGGTCTATATGTGTATGTGTATACACAAACATGCCACAATGTGCGAGGAAGGTCACAACTTTGTGGATTTTTTTCCCTCCCACTTTACACGGTTTTTGCAACCAAACTCTGCTTGTCAGGCATGCATCCCCCAGCATCAAGTTCCATTATCCATTGAGCCATGTTGCCACTCCTACCCTAAAGATTTGTTATTATTTTGTACAAACGTGTGGAGGGCAGAGAACTTGGGTACTGGTTCTTTTCACTATATTTTCCAGGAACTGAACTTAGGCCGTTCAGCTTCCATGGCAAATGCGTTCACCTGCTGACCCACCTCACTGACTAAATCATCTCATGTATTTATTTCTATTCCCTGAAGTAAAGCAATCTGTAACTGAGTTTTGTACCAGAAACCACTGGAACTGGTCAAATTAATTGCCTGTAATTAAAAATTCTTATTGTGAACAGAATAAAATCTACGCTTGGTTGGCAGGTAATTCTTTTGCATTTATGTATTTTCAAGACACTCTCCCCACATGCCCAAATGGGTCAGGACACATGATGGCTTACATGTTTCTAAGTACATGGTAATGGCTCACCTGCTTATCTACTTGAGAAGTAATTTGTTATTATTTGTGTGTGGAATGTAGGTCAAGGACAGCTTTTTGGAGTCAGTTCTTATGGCCCCAGAGACCGAAAGCAGGCTATTCAGCCTGTGTGGCAGAGCTTTACAAACCTGACCATGTCTTACCCACCACTGCCTCAGAGTCCCACTATGTAGCTCTGGCTGGCCTGGAACATGCTCTAGAGCATGCTGACTTCAGAGATCCACCTGCTTCTGCCTCCCTGAGCGCTGGGATTCAAGATATGTGGTACATGTGCAGCTCTTATTTTTTTTAAATGACCGAATATATAGAACTAGATTCTTAGTGTATGGTTACAGAGCACTCAGTGGAGTCTAGCAAGTTTCCACCTAATCCACCGACCAACATCTGTCTCACCGAATCACGGTGTAGAAACAGTGTTGAAGACTGAGTACTCACAGTTCTTGACACTTTTACTGATGGATTCCACCAGCTTCTTCAGAGGCCTTGCTCCATTTTAGAGTAGCTTCAGCACACTGCTTTCCCAAATAGTCTACTTCTAAACTGACACTAATTCTACCACTCCAAAACAGAATGTGGCCATTGGCAACCTCCTAGCAACTAGACAGAATATTCTCAAGCAGCTGGAAAGGTAAAGAAATGGATGCTGACAGTCAGTACCTATGCAGGGAAGTCATTAAAGTTCTGTGTATCTGAAAACTGTGGCCATTTCTATATTTAACATCATGTAAAATGGTATTTTCATTTATAGTTCCTCAGTGAAAATTTAAAACATTTTTCTCTCTATTTGAACATATAACTAAAAATCATTACAAAGCCCTTCTTTAGATTACAATAATTTCCCAAGCTATGAATAGCTCCTTCAAAGGCTGTCACCTACTCCAAATCTGTATTTTGGGTAAAATTAAATTTGGACACTCTTAGGGCACTTAAAACACTTAAGGGCAACCAAAGGACTCCTAAGTGCCCAAAAAAGCTAGCGCTGGTATCAAGACAACAAACATTTCAACAGGCATTCATCACTTTGTGGCAGCTATGATTCTGTAAGAGATGTGCCATGTTTGTCAACTTGGTATAAAATCACCCAAGAAAGAAAAGGCAAGTTTTGGTGGAGAAAGGAAGGTATGTTATTAACTTATACATTACTGTAGTCATTGAATTAATATAAGGGACAACACCCCATAAATATTCTTTTATCCTTCTCAGGAGAGTTGCTACGGTCACCACCAAGCACCAAGGTGAGCCCTAGACAACAGAGTCTGAAAAAGACGCCATTCTTCTAAATCACCTGCTTCCCACCTTCTCTGGTCCAACAAACAGCTGCTTTTTGCAGGCTGTAACTGTCATATCTAGACAAACCCATAAACTGCCCCTGTACACTTAGGAAAAGTGACCAACAACTGGCCAAATAGGCTTGAACATCAATTCTGCGAAAAAAAAATTCTTGGAGGAGGTATCATATATCCCTCAAATTTTTTGATACCCTATAGTAGGAAATATGTGCATCTTAGAACAATTTTAAGGAACCTCCCAGGAAATGTGTTATTTTATCACTAAAAACCTGAGGGCGTATTTATCACTAACTTTTGTAGCTACCTGTGACCCAAAGGGAGATAAGAGCACAGCTATTTTAAGTAAAATAGCTATTTATTCAGCCTCTGTCATGCCAAAATGTTCTGTGCATATTTCACTATAATTAGCACACACTCTGACAGGAAAGTTGTACATTGTTATATTCATATTACCTGATTATATAAGTGTAAAATGAAAATGACTTATCAATTCCTTTCAACATTCCTAATAACTCAGAGATGAGGCACAAAATCTCAGTAAAGCATGACACAGGAAGAGCAGTAATGTAGTTTCATGTAAGTTAACACGTCATAATCTGTTATTAATATACAAAGACAACAAACTTTTAAAACATTCTATTTACTAAGATTCTGGCAACAGCTTTATGTAACAAGATACAGCATACTAGGCCTGCCACTCAACTTGTTTGTGGTAAAAGTCTTAGCTTCAATATGAAGCTGTTAAAAACGAAAACCAAAAGTCCTGCTTTTTACATGCTAAATATCTTGTATGCCACTAAACATAGTAATGAACTTAAGACAGCAAGAGTAAGGAGTTAAAAGTTAAACACTGCAGCCTAAAGAAAATCTATACAAAGCATAAAGTAGCTATCACTGGCTACATAACCCCTTCTGACTGGTTAAAACCTGCATAAAACATCCACTTTAGAATTGTTACCTATCAGTTCAGAAAGTACCAGTGTCTACTAAACACTTCTCCAAAGTCAAAGTGTAGGCAGAATTAAATCAAAAGACATAACACAATCTAACCCTAAAAAACATTTAGGTATTACTGAAGTGGAGGTAAATGCCAGAGCTGTGGGGGCTTCTCATGCTGCAAAGGGCCAAGTATCTCTGGTTCATTCAAAGCAGCATACAATGGATATCACTAACCTCACTCAAGGGCAGGACTGATGGTGCCCAGCTCTGACCTCCCAGGAAGCATGGCTACTGTGTCCACAAAAGTAGTGTGAGATCAAAGGCACGCTGTTCTGGTAGCTAAAGAGATAGCAAACCAACCCCCCCCCCCTTAAAAGCTCCTTCCCCAAGTAAATCAAAATATACATGGGGAAAATTAAAATACACTTATCTACAGCATAAGAATTTTGAAATATTGATGTAAGCCCTACTTTGAAAATTTCCCTAGAGTCACCTCATTATTTCTGGTCACATCTTAGAGATGGATTCAGACTGTTTCTGTTGACTTATCCTTAAGTACATCTAGTAAAAAATATTAGCTTTATTCCAAATATCTTAACCACTAATATGACTGCAAAGTACAGTCCCCCAGAGTCATCGAGCACTGGGAGAGAGGAAAAGGTGTTCAGGCAGCAGGCAACAATCATGGCTTCCATACAGCAGCATTCGAGTGGCTACTGACTAGTCCAGGACAGGTCTAAACACAAGGGAATTCATGCACGTTACTACGTATGTCGTCATCTTCACAGTTAAGAGCTCCTTCACCATTGCACCCTGTAAGGGATCCTGGTCTTCCCGAAGCTATGACGAGTCTGAACTGGAGCTGGCAGCCTTCTTTTTCTTCTTCTTGCTGTGCTTCTTATGCCTCCTCCTCTTTTTGGCTTTATCTTTATCCTGTAAAGACAATCCCATGACAGGCATTACTATTGTGCCCATTTGAAAACATGCCAGTTAAGAACACTGTCACTTCTACATTTCAGCTACTTACTATAAATAACCACAGAAGCAACCAAGCTAGTTAGGGCATTCTAGAAAAGCCTCAATAACCACAACTATGGAGTCTAGGACCACTTGCTGAGTCTCAAAGACAGGTATATTGGTGGCTTCTAACAGAAACGTCTATAAAAGACTCAACTGAATCATACTATCAATCCCTACTTTCATGTTATATATACAGCTTCCAAAGGAAAAGGAACTACAGCTCCAATACAGCAAGATGCAGCTGCTTTAGGGAAACGGCAGTTTCTGTGAGGATCCAAGTGTTTAATATTTTTAAATTGGAACATAAACTGTACTGTTCAGACTGCATTACCACTGAATCCCTTAGGCCCATGGGGAGGCTTTCTTTAGCTACTCACTGTTGTCCCCATATATACACTTCTACCTTATACTCTGTTCTCTAAGAACTAGACCATGCCTAGTGGAGATTCTGGTTAACAAACATACACCAGTAGAAAGAATAATAGTACACACTAGACTTAGCCAAATGTTTTTCTAATTAATCAAACAGTGTAAAACAGTCAACCAAATTATTTTTGCATTCATAAAAAACAGCTTCTTGTCACAAAACACATAAAATTGATTTTGGAATCATGTAAACCCAAGTGAGCCCAACTTCCAGAGGAAGTCCTGATATTAAAGTTCTAGGGAAAGACTACCCTGACCTACAAATGGGGTATCTTCACTTCTTTCTTTTAGCTCTCCTGAAGAAAGTGCCTTCAAAGGTGCCCACATGTACACAGAGGACCCTGGCGTTACTTCACAGGCAGGGTCTGCACTACTCTCTGAAGGAATCAGCTATCTTGTTCTTCCTTTTTTTGGGGGGGGGGGCGCTACTTCTCCTTTAAATACATTCCCATTTTCTTAAATTTTCTTTCTCTTTTCCTATTTCTCAATTTGCATAATGGCAGAACTGGTTTTAAAAAGGAAATGGTTAAGCCGGGCAGTGGTAGCGCACGCCTTTGATCCCTGCACTAGGAAGGCAAAGGCAGGCGGTTCTCTGTGAGTTCAAGGCCAATCTGGGCTAAAGAGTGACTTCCAGAATAGGCTCCAAAGCTACAGAGAAATCCTGTCTCAAAAAACCAAAAAAAAAAAGAAAAAAAGAAAAAAACCCCACAAACCCCCAAAACGAAACAAAGAAAGAAAGAAAGAAAACAGTGGGTTGCTGGTATCTGTGAGACATAAGATACTTGCTGTTCTCGCGCGCGCTTCACCACTCTTCTTCCTCTTCGCCCGCACCTACGAAGTTGAAATGTTCGTGACGAGAAGACAACCATGCCACTTTGACGTACTACATACATCTTACATATTCAAGTCACAAGCAGAAAAATTTTCATTATAAAAATTACATTTTTATGACTTCTGTTATGTATCAATAAAGTTTCAATACATGAAACATAAATTAAGATTTTAAAAGTTTCTAAAGTCTTCCCTTGCATGGTCTCTCAGCACCAAGAACAAGTAGTGCGACTGTGGGGAGGTATCCCGAACTGTAGCATAGCACAGAGCAGCACCTGATTCTCAATTCTGTACTGTAAAAACAGCAGTCACATATACACTGTACTCCATATAGAGCAGCGGTAAAATCCTTCTAAATAACAATGCTTGTATCATTTGAATTTCCTTTTGACCTTTTAAAGCACAGTGTGCTGAATTCAAACTAAACTGAAAGTTGTTAAAGCCCATGAGTGTGTGTGTGAGTGAGTGTGTGTATGTGTGTGTGTGTGTGTATAAAACCTCTCACCTAGGCTGGTCTTATCTGCATGTACACCTGCATACCAGAAGAGGGCATCTGATCTCACTACAGATGGTTGTGAATCACTATGTGATTACTTGGAACTGAACTCAGGACCTCTGCAAGAGCAGCCAGTGCTCTGAAACTTTGAGCCATCTCTCAGCCCTCAAAGTCCATGTATATTAAATGTTAAGTACAAATAAGGTATTTTGTTAAACATTCCTTATTATATACTGGATTACTGTGAAATATAACAATACTAGAAGATAAAAATTGCCTAGCTATTCAGCTGAATGGCATACCTGTTAGATACATGACACAAACACATAAAAAATGTCCCTGACAATCTAAGGAAGAATGAGGAATAAAGGAACAAACATATACATTAGATCCTGTTTGCTTGCAATTGGGTGGCAGCTCTCTGAGAGCTTGCTGAAATGTTGTCCACCATTCTGCAAATTGACTGGTGGCAAATATTTCTGAAGGCCACGTATAACGGTCCAACCCTAGTCTGAACTGAAGGTTTTACCTTCCAATCTTATACTTGAGTGCTTATATATTCAAATACAATTTCGTCAGATTACACATTGTTACGTACTTCCATTTCTTCTAGTAAGGGACAGTAATATAAAAATTAATGTAACTAGCTTATATTAGCTACGAATTTCATTTCAAAAAGAATAAAAATTACAACTATAAGATGGGGTAACTGGTATGATGGTTCTGAGGGCCATTACCAGAAACCAGAAACAGGAATAAAAAAGGAGATAGGTACAAACAAACAAGGAAGATATAGAAGGAGCAGGGAGCTGTGAAACAGAAGACAGCTGGGCAGGATGGACACCAAAGGAGAAAAGCCTAGCGAAGCCAGACTCAGGAAATCAGCTCCTTTGGCAGTGCCCAGAGAACATATAAGACACAAATGAACAGCATGTCTGATTCTTTCTAAATTAGCCATGGCTGGCCCTCAGTTTGCTGCATGGTATAGTCTCTTCCATGTAACCAGAATGGCAACATTAAAAGTATGACACTGGAAAGGCACAGGAAAGCATGACTGATTATCAAAATGACAGTCATAAAATTATAAAACTCACTCTGAACTAGTTTTCTTTACTCACCTCTTCACACTCCAACTCTGACAATGACTCAGAAGTCAGTGCTCTATCTTCATACAGCTTTCTTTTCCTGCTGAGTCCTTTATTGTCCTATGAAAACAAATACATGTATCCCGATTTTAAAAACTCTGCCATAAAAACTTTATGCTTCTTTTATCAAACTGAAAAATTTTGTTACATGCATGTATATCTGCATGTAGGCACATGTGGGATCCAAGGATTGAACTCAGGCTGTCAAGCCCCATATCTCATGTTTCTAAGTCATAGTTAACAATTCTTCTAATTATCCTTGGAGTTCTTCTACAAATCACCCAGTTTTAAATTTAGACATTTCTAAACATAGTGTCATTTGCCAGAACTTAAGTGTTTAATTCCACTAAAGCAATACTTTCATTTAATAAATTCAAGTAACTACATATCCATTTAGATCAGCAGTTTTCAATATGTGGGTTGTAAACCTTTTGGGGGTCAAATGACACTTTTACAGGGTTGCCTAAGATTCTAAGAAGACAGATATTTATATTACAATTCATAACAGTATAAAAATTATAGTTATGAGGTAGCAACAAAAATAATTTTATGTTGGGAGTCACCACAACACGAGGAATTGTACTAACGGGTTGCAGCATTAGGAAGGTTGAGAACCAGTGATTTAGATATAATGTCTTCATTTCCTTAAATTAACAGATACAATTTTAAGGTCATAAGAGACCAAGATGGTGGAAGATTTAAGTCCTTTGTATTTTAATCCCTTTGCTTCTATTCAGGATGATGTAAGAAAAGACAACCAGTTGGCAATTACTTGATATGATTTAAAAGAATACCTTTATAATAGCATTATATATATGTATATATGTTATATCTAGAGTATTATATATATATAAAATAATGTTACATCTAGAGTATTATATTTTTCAAGTTTTATTTCATTTGTATTTATATGTATGTTTGTATGCAAGAGGGTATGTATGTCATGCTTGTGTGCAGGTACTCATGGAGGCTAAAAGGTGTCAGATCCCCTGAAGCTGGAGTTATAGATGCTTATAAGGGTGTTGTGAACCAAACTCACAACACAGGAAGAGAAACAAGTTTAACTGCTGAGCCAATGTCCTAACTCATACATTTACATTTTAAAAACATCTTAGTTCTGGGACAGCAAAATAGCTCAGAGTATAAAGACACTAGAAACTCACATAAAGGTAAAAGGGGTGAACACCCTTCATAAAGCTGTGTTCTGATCTCCATATACACAACATACCATCACCCCCCCACATCATCGGTATATATGCATGTGCATACACACAAGCTAAAACTTTTTTATAATGTACTTAGGAATGTAAGTAGAGATTTTAAGACTAAAAATTATGCAAGCATTAGTATGGCCAACTGTTCAGAAATGTAAAACAGATAAACACTTTGTTGAAAAATGTTTTGATAAATGCATTCACATTCTTGGAATCTAGAAATTACAGTTTTAGATATAATAGAAAATTAAAAATAACTCATAGGAGTAAAGGTATAGTTAAGAAATGCCCACTGTATAGAGCCAGAGAGAGGGCTCAGTGATTACGTGAACTTGTTGCTACTGCAAAAGACCCAGGTTCAACAGCTACAACGCAATGCCCATCAAAATTCTTCAAAGACCTCGAAAGAATGGTACTCAACTTCATATGGAAAAGCA
>LOJH01018451.1:0-11470 GCA_001685095.1 Ellobius talpinus
ACACACAAATGAGACAATATTAGAATACATGATATACCAGGGATCTGTCGCCAGATTTTTGGAACGCCAAATGAAAAATTTAGAGAATTGAGTGGCTAGATTTCCCTACAGTGTTACTCTCTCTTTACACTGTATTATGTTATATTGTTTCCATCCTTTTCATCTAAGTATCTCCAAGAGAATCAGACTAAAAGAGCATTTCACAGATAAGGTGGCAGTTATTTGATTGATATGGTTGAAGACTACATATGGTATATTCTTTCCTCTCAAACTGTTTGGAGTCTTTGTTCTTGCCCACAGCAGTAGTATATATGAAAACTATCCAAACACTTCCCAATGGTACATGTATATAATACACATCATCTTAAAAAGCAATGAACATTTTGCCATTGCATCCTTTATTATTTGAAGTAAATCAAACTGAGAGACATAGCACTTAAAACAAATTGTTTGAGAACTCTAATTTTATAAGATCTTACAGTTTCATAAGATTATAAATGCTGTTCTAAAATGTTAATTAGAAGATGCATTTGTTTTAATTCATGATACTGAAAATATTGACTAAATTGTGAATTAACACATTAAGGGGTACAGATGTCATTTTTCATGAGGTTTCCCAAATGATGTAATGTTCATACTTCATATAGCAGTTTAATAATTTTACAGATTTATTTTATATAATTAGTAAAGAAATTCAATTGCTAGTATATAGCTATTTTCTGTAATGAAAAAACTCAAATTTCTGAATTATAAATAAAAAACAAATATTTTGAAGACATCTGGTCTACATCTGTCTGAAATAAGATAATTTAAAAACAGTATAAATAAATGCAAGAAATACTGTAATATTCACACCTTAAAATGTTAAAAAAAATTATTCCATTTAAATATGATTTGTTGAAGGGTATTTTTTTTAATTTTAGTATCTTTTAACCTCTCATTCTATCATTAGAAAAGACTGACAAACTGAAGAAGCCAAAGACTTTGGATACTTTTCATGCCTGTGCTCAAGGAAAGTGTGCTCCTTTCTCCTGACTCCTTTACATGTTGGCCAGCCTCCATGCTCATAGATTCAAACTTATCCAACCCTTTTATTGCATTATAATTTTCTACTGAGTTATTGAAAATAAGAGATTAGTGGAAGGGGCTAAAGGCTCTTTATTAAATCGTGTGCTCCTGGTCAGCATAGTGAGGCTGAGTACCATGGCAAGGGCCTCATTCCTGTGGAAAGGCGAAGCTCAGCTACTTTCTCATGATGACAAATGAAGAATAATCCTTTCAAGATTTTTTTTAAGAAAATAAATTTGTGTTTAGTGAAAAACTAGCAATTTGGAAGGAAAAAATACTATATACTTCTCTTACTCTTCCTTAAAAATATAAAAGCAAGACAGATTTCCCCTCCAATAAAAGGTCCTTTTTTAATGCATCAGCAGGGCTGAGTTTGATTCTGAAAGCAGGTCTGGATGTGAGGGGCTTCCTCACCAGCACAGGATCGTGACGAGAACTGGCACCGTGTGAGTAAATAAACCCTGAGTTAACACTAGATATGTTTTCTGTTTATTACAGGGAGCACGACAAAGATCCAGAGAGCTTTTTTAAGGTATTAATGCATCTAAAGAACTTAGGACTCAACTTCCATGTCTCTGTCCTTGGAGAAACTTTTACAGATGTCCCAGGTACCTGTTTTGAATTTTCTAGTGTGTGTTTGTTTGTTTGTATTGTTTTTATAGAGAGACATGAGCTCTCCAACTGAAGTATTAATTTCTTCTTTGTTAGAATAATCAAGATGAGCACTGTTAACCAAGATTATATGACAGCATTAAAGTCTGATTCAATTAAAAGAAACCACTTAAGTAAGCATTTTTTGATTTAAGTTGAGAAGAAGCCGTCATCTCTCTTATCAAATATGTTTATACAGTGTATTTTATGTAAACAAAATATATTGCTTTGGGCATCTTATTGCTACAGAGAGTGAAACTTATAATTGAATGTACGACCTCTCACCTCTGGGGTCAGAGTTTTGCATCCTGCTCGTGTTGGTAATGGTCACCATCTGTTAGATGCCCTGTGTAAAGCATTTGGGCATCTAGCTTAGATGTGGGGTGGGCCTTAGCCCATATCATTGTTGTCATTAGTCTATGCCTCTGTACTGAGCTGAAGGAAGTTAAGGTGAAAGCTGTCCATAGCAGATCCTCTCATTCCTTAAGCTAAACAGCACCTTCTCAGGGTCATTTCTTTCACCTTGTATCCCTGTCTTGTATGATGGGGTCAGTAAATGTGGAATTTGACACCTCTCTTAAGCATTTGTGTTTGTTTTTTTTTTACAGCCTGGGTTATGAGCGTTGTTTTAAAACCAAGCAACAACAAAGGTTCAGACATAGTCTTGTTGAGCAGTGTCTTGCTGTGCTGTGTTCTGACACTGAAAGGCTGCCTTAGCACACACTCCTCTGGGCAGTGTTTCCTGATTGTGCCTCAGTATCAGGAACTGCAGCTAGCCTGTCCTAATCGGCCTCATCTAGTGGCTTGCCTTCTGCCTTCTGCAGGGTATGCACCAAACCTTGCCCTGCTCCCCTTAGGAACCAAGCTTCTGTGGATCCTGTCTGCCTGTTGGCTTCTAGTTTATCGTTTCGGTCTCAGCTCTGGAGCATGTTCTTGGAAGTTCCCCATGTTCTCCTAGCACACTGCTTTCCTTCACGGTGCTTTCTATTATCTGTCACCTTCACAACATGTGCAGAGTTACTAATATTTAGAATGGAGCTTACAGGAGGCTACTAGAGATGGGACCTGCCCTGTTCATTACTATCTCCAAAACACTGACCACTGGTGTTCTAGAGGTCAGCAATACTTGTTAAATAAGTAGCAAAGTAATTCATGCTCCCTCTCATCTGAGAATTTATAGTTGTGTGAGAGAGAGCATTTATATGTAAACACAGAAAACAGAGAGGGGACCAAGTCAGCACAGTTATGCATGAGCAATGACACATGGAACTTAGAGGGTTAAACAGTGAACTCGTGTATTAATAACCACAGCTACTGGAATAGCCAGAAATAAAAGATTGATTAACTTATTCCAAACAGGGGAAAGCACACCAAAGCAAACATTTTAGAAACTGTATTTAAAGGAGGCAAATTCCAATGAGTAATGCTATGGCATCATTAATGTGAGTGGAATAAGGGGATTCTACAATGCAGTGTAGTAAGTTAATACTGTCTTCCTCAGACAGGGGAGTGCCCAGATAAGGAGAATGTTGATCACTAAAGCAAATGAGGTGCAATGAGGCAGAGTCTGTGTGATAGGCTCTGATGGGAACCCAGGGTGACTGCAGCAGTGGCAGAGAGACGAGTGAGGGGACTGTATAAGAGGGAAACAGAGAAGAATTGGTAGGTGGGCAATTGTACAGATAGAAGGAAAGAAAATGCCAACTTTCATAGTTGGTGAATTCAGTTTGTGTGTGCCGCCATTGACTTCTTGGCAGAAGACGCTAGAGGAAATCCCTAGAGGTTTCTGAACCAGCCTCACCACAGTATAATTTTAGCCCCCTTTGTGAAGCAGGCTCGATTTTTACTTCAAGCAGCACATCCATGGGTACTTTAGGATCTTTACTCTTCCCATCCCACACATTGCCTTTGAGCTATGCAGTGTTGAGGAAAACTGCAGCCAGGATGCAGTACAGTCCTTCCAGTGTGCTGTGGATTCTACAAGGAAGAATATCATGCTTTCTGTCTACATGTTCCTGTACTTCCACTTTATGTCTCAGCCACTGGTCCATGTGTCATGATGGGAAGCAGCCCTCCACGGCCAACATACTTCTGCTTGTTTATCATGGACTGCAAATACTGAAGGACTGAATGTGTCTGGTTGCTCTCCAGGTTGTGTCTTTTGAAAGCCATGTAGCCTTTATCCCATGACCATTATGTATAACTTCCATCATTCTTGTCATTCCTCTGGTGTATTTAACAAGTGCTTACATGGTGCTTACTGTATCCCAGGTACTATTATTATTCTAAGCCACTCTTTACATACTCCTGTTCGAGATCAGCTCCATTTTTTTCTTTTTTGGAGAACCTGGGTAATAAAGCAACCAAGTAAGTTCATACAACTAAATGAAGCTCTAACTGTGTATGCTGTTCAGAGTTTTGTGTACCTGTTTCCTGATTCAACATAATCTAACTTAAGGAGGTAATTTTTCCCTAACTCACATCTACCAATTCTACCTTCCAAGCAATCATAAGCATTATATATACTACTAACTACTTACTTGATGAGTAGAGAAATAGTGACTCTGGGTGTCAGTTACTTTTAATAACTGCCTATAAATCATCTTTTACATTCATGTAAGAAAGATGGAGAATATGATATAGGGACATTGGATGATTTTCTCCAACCTGATCCTGTAACAGCAAGATGGGCTCCTGTACACTTGTAATCCCAGTGCTCCAGTTGCTGATGGAAGAGGATCTCTAATTCTGGGTCAGCCTGAGCTACGTAGGGAGACCACGTCTCCAAACACACATTTCTTTTATCTCACCACAAAGCACAGAGGAGAAAATACCACTACTAAGTGAAGACACTAGTGCCAACAAGGTACTGCTATCAACACTAAATTTCTTCTAAAAATTTTAAGACTATGGTATAACTTTGTGTGGTTTCACTACAAGCAAAAGTAATTTTACAAAAATCATTTTCCTGGAAAGTGTCACAAAATTAAGAAGGTCCAATAAGTTTTATAGCCCTGTGAGTCATAACTCTTTTGTATCCTTTTTTAAACTTTTGTTACTGTTTATAAAAGAGGAGGAAGCACAAGGATGGCTGGTGACTTATCCACTCCTCCCTGCTGGCTACACTGGGCAGTGCAGGAAGAGCCAGGCCAGGAGCTGAGCAGGTCATCGCCTCCATCCCTCAGGGTTGCTATGCTTGTGAGCACACCTGTTTTGAGTGTCTCTGTTGTGCCAGTCGCTGCAAGTAGGCTAACTGATCAAGTAGGAGGCATGGTCTATCACATGGGGTAGAACATGATTTGCTGCTTCATTGATCACTTCTGGAACACTGTTTCCAATGTTAATTGATCATTCAGCATGTGCCTAGCTCTGTCCTTCCTCCATTGCTTTACTTAGTCTTCACAATAAACCCTGCAAATTGGGCAGCATTGGGATTGCCATTTATGAGAAAACTAAGATCACAAAGAAGTGAAGTTTCGCAAAACCATAATCCAAACATTATGCAGTCTCCAAAGCCAACACTTAGCCTGCATGCACTTTTTGTCGGATTCCAGACCTCTGTGTATTTTACATGGAAGCGCCCAGGAGGTGCTGTTATAGGAATCCTGATCACTCCTGTGCATCAGTTCCATGTCCCTTGATAAACCTTTTGCAAATGGAAAGCCACTTTTTAAAGCCTTCAAATCTATGTCCTAAATATATTTCTCCCCTAAGGCATAAAAGTGTCTTCATCACAAGAAAGTTAGCACAACAAAATATGAAGTAGAAAAATAACCCACATAATATTT
This sequence comes from Ellobius talpinus, assembly GCA_001685095.1. Lineage (NCBI taxonomy): Eukaryota > Metazoa > Chordata > Mammalia > Rodentia > Cricetidae > Ellobius > Ellobius talpinus. The sequence continues at coordinate 5,508 of LOJH01018451.1, forward strand.
AGCATCATAGTAATTTAGTATTGCTCAAATTACAAAATAACTTTGTCATACTAGAATAGTAAAGTTTGCATATATTATCAAGTTTAGAGAAATATACTTTGAATCAAAATCTTAAAGAGTTAAGAAGGGATAAAAAACATATTTTCTGTGCACAACAATGTGAAGTCAGACAAGTTCTGAGTGATTTGCATTATGTTTTCTGTTTCAGCACAAGTAACCTGGATTTAATATAATTTTTAAAAGTTCTTCTCAACTCTCAGCTCTTAAAATGATCTAGGCTACACTAAGGTGGAGAAAACCTTAAAACTGCAATGACTTGAAACACAAATGTTTCTTGTCTACAGCATGTGTTTATGTAGGTGAGTGGGAGAGCACTGACCATGACAGTCAGTGAGGAGTCTAACTGATAAACACACACTAACCATCATCCGAAGTATTACCAGCTACCCAAGCAACTACCAAACTCACTCCTCATGTCAGCAAGCAGCTGCACTAGCTTGGAAATAGCACTGGGCTCTGCTCCTCTTTAGCGAGAACTTCAAGGTACTGCTTAGTCCTAAGGAAACCCAGTCCTCCTCTCTGACCAAAAAAAAAAAAACAGGAAATGGAAAGAATTAGATGAATGCACTATGGGTCATCAGAGCTCATTCAGAGCTCATTAATGTACACCATGATCTGTAGCTCCACAGAGAGAAGCCGTTCCTCTCCAGGTTTCCACCCTCATCTAGGTAAATCTAGCCCAATTGATGGAGGGTTTACAAATGTGTGGGCATTGCCTGCAGTCTTGTTGAAAGAAACCTGACAGTATCTGGAGATTCATCTGGTAATTCATATCCTTTAAGAGGGAACTTTTATGGAGGAGAAGTGGTCTCTGAAATAGGATAGGTTCTTCTAATTGTTTTGGCACTTTACAAAACTTATAGAGATTGTCAACCAGGAGTGATTTCCCTCCATCTCTGAGGACATTTGGCAACATCCACACACAGTTCTGTCATAACTGTTGGACAGGGGGTTAGCTCCTGCCAAATAGGGTACCAGTTATTCTTCCAAACATACTAGAAAGTTCAGGGTCAACCCAACATCAAAAACATACCTAACCTAATAAAAATATCAGCAGCACCAAGACTGAGAAGGTATGATTGCAAAACAGGTTAGAATTGGGTCCTAGAGTTTTCCAGATGAACCTCAGCTAATTCAATTGTGTGATAAAAAAAAAGGACAAGGGAAAGAAAAATAATAAAACTACCTACTCTATTTTCATGAATTTTATGAAGATTTTCATAGAAGTAGGTAATTTGGGGAAAGTGCTAAAGTACTATGCAAATTTTATTATAAGACTAGGGGACTTCTCTTCAGAGCTTGTGTATGGAATGAATTTCTGAAATCCTTTTTATAGCCAAAGAAGACATTGAGTGTGCTGTATCTCTAACGTTCATTATTATTCAGACAATTAAAAGGTCATTCTGCTCTATAAACAATCTGCATCTAGTTTCATGTTTAAAGGCAACCTGAAAGCCTAGGAACTATTCAGTGCACATGTTTTGACTATTGGCCAGTTCTCATGACAACGTCACATTGTTAGCCCTTGAGATGACTTTTTTTAAGTAAATGCTTTAGATATCAAGTCAATGGAATGTGTTTGTATACTTTATAATTTCCCACAAATTGTAATTCTACACAAAATATTCTTTTGTATGAGCAGCCAAGGCCTTATGTAAAATTCTTCCTTATTACAGATATGGTACTTTCTCCAAATGAGTTTTAGCTTGAGACATTTGGGCAGCCAAAAGGTCTGAAGAAAACTGAAAACCTGAAGCATGGTTTTGGCAAACAGAAGCTATTCTGGTTCCCCTGTAATTTAAGGTCAAGAGTGGTGTGTGGAAGGCTTCTGGGGAGCATCTGGCCTGGCAGTGGTTACTACTGTGATCTTGTCATGGTCCTGGTTCTTAGCTCTGGAGTCAAATGCTAGATAATCATGTGGCAATTTCCTCCCCTCCCACCTCCTGTTCCCTCAGCTCCCAGCTACTGTCTCGTTTTCAGCAGTGTGACTGTACCAAAAAGTCAATTCTAGAAAGGTCTAGGTAAACAAACCACATTAATGTAAAATTTCTGCATTGGTCTGCAAATCAAGCCCAATACAAAGTAGTCTGTTAATTAGTTAATATTGAATCATAAGATTATATGTGATATGAAACAAAATCTCCTAGTAAGACAAAACCAAATGAACTCTACTCTATCAAGACCACACCATCCCACAAGCCAGTCCTCTTTCTGAGTATGTTTTTAGTCTCTATTTATTGCCTTGACTGAAGTTGTTTACCAGCTGTGTCTTATGTTCATATAACGTATTGTGAATATCAAGAGAAGAAAATTCCCTAGGAGTTTACAGTCTGATTTGAAAACAACAAAAAAGGTTTTTGTTTACATTTTATTATGGCATGCCCTTATTTATAACTTATTTATAATTTTGGATATATTTTTATGAACAACCTTTTTTTAATAAACAGCTTTTAAGGCAATCTAACATACTACATTTGGCAATCCCAAATGTATAGTGGAGAAAAATGACAAATCCATTTTAGATGCACAGGTGTAAATGAACAGCTCAGTACATGGAACTGCCTTCATGTGGCACCCAGAAGGAAGCATGTGAGAAGGTCTTTTTCTCAGGAATTTGAAACCCAAACTGAGTGGAATTTTTTTGCCAGTCTTATGGTGAAATGAAGAAGTCAAACCACCAGTGGCAAAAATAAGGAAGACTACAGAAATGAAAATGGGTTTGCCCCTGACAGAAAAAAAAAATAAATACCATGTATATTTTTCATAGCAGAAATGGCAATATATCTTAAGATAACTTATAAACTTAGCAAGAGTCCAGTTAGGGTGCCACAGTATTACTAATATGTCCACACAGAACTGCTGTGAATATTTTACAAAGTAACTAAATAAAAGAGCAAAATGTCAAAGATACCAAGTACAGAGGAACTGCAGCAGCAAACCTTGCCTGTCAGATTCAGAACATGTATGAAATGGTGCCTTTAGAGTGCTTTCCTGACTCAGGGCCATGAGAGCAGAAGGCTCAGCAGAGGGAGAGGATTCAGAAGCGGACTGAGGCGTATGTATTCTTAATAGCCAACAAGCAGGGTGACAAACCAATTCCGTCTTACAATCTGATGGGTCTTTTTCTTAGTGAAAAGAAGAAACTGGTTAATAAATTAGTAACTTCCATGAAGTAAAAATAGCCAAAGAATTTGTACATTATATATTTTATATATTTATGCTTCAACACTTATATGAATATATATGAACATGAAATAAATGAAGCACATGTTGTAAATGTCATAGAGATAAAGGCTTGTGATGGCAGAAGCACATTGTCACTCTTTTTCCATACTGTGCTGGGCTGTTAGCTGCCATCTCACTCTATCCCAACAACCCTCACTAGGTCCCACTTGTTTCTTATGCACGGGTGAGAAACTAAGGCTTCAGTTAAGTAACTTGCCGAAGGTCATGTAGCTGATAAACAATAGAGGGAATGATTTGAGAAGAAATAAATATCACATCAAATTTTAAGGGGAAACCTATAATTTTCCAGTAATAAAATAAAATAAATCCTATGTAAATTCATAGGATTTATGAGTAAGCAATTATATCCACCAAAGCAACAAAAGCAATAGTATATCATAACTAAGACCAGCCAACTTGTGGAGTAACCTCCGTGCCAGGATGAGGACAGGATAAATGATTTTCCTGAGCCATGTAAATTAATATACTTCTGTTTTTCTCAGTAATTTCACATCACAAATTGCATCTAGTAGATTTCAAGGTAGAGGAACACCCTCATTCCCTTCTCTGCCTTCCCATCGCTAACAGAACCCTGAGGTCCTGTTCCTCCCTGACCCACAACTCACAGCTGTCTCTGGCGGTCTCGCCCCCATTTCCTGAACCCTCACCAACTGCAAAGAGTTCACATTAGTTCCCAGCCCCTGGGCCTTCGTACGTTCAGTTTGTCCACCTAGTGTCAGCATTCTTCCTAAGCCCACAATGCCCAAGAGCAGACTTGTAATAAGTCCATATCGTAGACTTTCTGTAGGGTGCACTTCAATTTCTTTTGTAGCAAGGGAGCTTCCTGGCAATTCTTCCCCAGCCTAGAGTCTTAGGAGTTCTCATTCTTCTTGCCATTTCATGAATGTGTCTGTTCATTTACCTACCCCACTGTCTTGTGTTATTCACTGCTTCAAGTTCTCTGTTCCTTCCCCTGTAGGCACACTCATACCCTTCCCCCTCCTGACAAAGTCCCAAGTCCAGTGAAGTCTCTCTCCCCCTCTCTCCTCTTCACCTCCATATTGGCATCCATACTGATTCCTTCACTTGCTGACTCACATCACACTGCACTATGGTCATTTGACATTTGGCTGCTGGAACGACTTCATAGCAGAGCTCCCCAGAAGACAGTTTCTAGGTTTTTAGTGCCATTTCCAGAATGAGCTACACCAAAGAGTCAGGGCACTTCACACCTCATTCAACCCCACTGTTGAGAGTGAAGTTCCTAGTCAGTGGCTGAGCAGCTCCTTCTTAGAAAAGCCTTGTTAATTCTGCCCATCCTTCCTTCTGAACGCTGGAGACATTCTCAGTGCATGCATGTAGCCGCTCACTCTCATTTCTCAGCGCAGAGTCCTGTGAGAGTCTGTGCTGCAACTACGGTCACTCCCAGGCGTGCCATACCTTGGCTTATTGTCTTCTACTCCTGCAGCTCCTCTGAGTGGGATATGTGTAATTTCTACTAGAGCCAGAAGATGCAGCGCCAGCCTCAAGACAAGATCATTTTCCATCCTACCAGGGGGAAGACCGCAAAGATAATATGTTCCGGAATACAACTCCCAAAACATCTCTCAAGAAATTGTTCTCAGAAGTTATAGCTGTGTGAACATCACTGAGGATAAAAAAAATGTTCTTTAATTTTCATAAAATGGTCTCAAAGTTTGTGAGAAATGTACATTTGAGAAAGATACATGCTAATCAGTTAATAAATGGAAAAGATCAAGACATTAATAGGCAAATAGGAATGTGGGAATAGAAGGAACTATGAAAGCTTGTAACAGCATCCATGGCTTAGATGTGCTGAAACACAGGAAAAAGAGCTTCTCTGTAGACAGGAGAGCTAAGAATATAACCCCACCCAGTGCCTTGGTGTTTCACTCTTGTGTTCCTGCATTTGTATATTGTCATAATTTGGACTGTGACGTGGTCACAGTAATATTTTCCCCACTCTGAGACCAGAGGAAGGCCACTGTGTTCCAGCCCAACTGTTTTTTGAGCCTCTCGGAAGCAGAGTCTGACAGAAAGAACACAATGGGAGTGTGTATCGGGACCCATGCAGTGAGCTTTTCCAGCTCTCTTTCCCTTGGCCTCTGCTGTTCCATTTTCAAACGGAAGGCATCAGTTCTTTGCTCTTATGAAACGGATGCGACCAGGAGCTGGGAAAGCTAGCTGTCTGGTTCTGCCTCTGTCACTCACTGGTCTTCCAGCCTCATTTCACTTGTCTGTACAACCAGCTCTTCAAAGGAGCTGGATCTAGGAAGTGCTTTGAAGACAGGGATTCTCAACTTCAAATGAGGTTCACATTACCACTTGAAAACACTTTATCAAATGTAAAAGAAAACAATTAGTATCATAATGACGCGTTTTCAAAACACATTCCTTATCATTCTGATGCCTATCACTGTTCTCCATCAAGTGACTGAGAGCCTTCGGCATAGACCAGGCATGACTGTTCCTGTCCCTCCTCTGTGATTCCATCCCATCACTGTCTATCATTTCCTCTCCTGCCTCCAGGTACCAAAGACTTCTTTCCCACCAAATCCATCCTTACCACTGTCCATCACCACAAGCAGCTCACCAAATGAAAAACCTGGATAAATCCAGACCCCTCTAGCAGAAAAAATAGAGCCAAAAATCTAAGC
>LOJH01018451.1:16890-29438 GCA_001685095.1 Ellobius talpinus
TAAGTTTCCTTAGAAAGATACTCATTGGATACAAAGGAGTTATCCAGGAATATGCAGATAAATTGAGTACAGGAAATGGAAATACAGTGTGGCTAATTTTCTTTCTTCACCACTGAAGCAAAGGCAGGCTTTGAACAGGACCAGGTATGGGGCCCCTCCCTAGGCCTGGGCAGATGGACCTCTACCACTCGGCTTCATGCTGGCTCATTTACTTGGTGTTTTGCAATCCTTAATGTGCACAGCTGGCAGCTGAACGCAGGTTTGATACTAACAGTTTAGACATCTTTAGATGGAGCAGATGGAAAATTTTACACAAATAAAGTAGGAGAAAGTGTGCAATTAGGTTTTTATCTGCAGTTACATGACACATCCTCTGTTTTAGTTTAGAAGATCACCTTAGTGGGTGGTCATGATCTCCCCTATATCCAGACCCTACCTTCTTGACACCACATTTGATGTTGGCTAAATTCCCAAGTCCCAAACTTTTGTTTTTGTTGAGTGTGAATGAAATAGGGAATGCAGCAATCAGCAAAGAAAAAGGCATACCATCAGAGAGACTGTAACAGTCCAGTACATTATGGATGCATTCCTTGCTAGTTAAGTCACTATGGTAAAATCCTTGGCAGGATTTTTTTCAATAGTTTATTCATGATGTTCATTATTATGAGTTGTAAAGAGTATGAGAATTTCATTTTTAAAATGTCTTATGGAATGTATCACTTTCTTAGATCTTGTAGACATGCTGTGGAAACCATAACATAAAATATGAGTTACTTACAATAACTAATTTTAATCCCATCTGCTAAGTATGACAACATTAGCATTTCCACTTAATTAAAGCACCCTTAAAGCAGCGATGTTTTAATCACTCCGTTTTATTTACTCTCCTCCGGTGTCACTTATAATTGTAACTTTTTATTTTTTAATAATGAGGGATTTTTTTCTCCTTGCATCAGACAAAAAAAGTGCTGTCGATAATTAGCAGTCTTCTGTTATTAGTAGACTCAGGTGTCACAACTGTGTCTCATCCTCATTACAGTAAAAAATTTCACCTATCAGATTCATTATTGCTAGATAATGCGACTGAGAGCCTTTGCAGGCCCTCCAGAAAAGTAATTCAGCCAAGCAAAATTATCAGCTAATTATATTTAGAATCAAAAGCCCAACAACTATTTGCAGATAAATTGTATGAATTGAAGTGAATAGATCTGAATATTAAGATTCATAGATTTAGCTGATGATTTGTTAATTGGAATAAAAAGGTCATTTACTAGTCATTTTAACAATAGATCAATTGGAACCCTATTTATTATTTAACTGGTAGTGCATAAGGATCGAAATAATGAATAATTGTATTATCATGAGTGTTTTTCAGAATAGCAAAATATGAAGAACTTATGAGGATGCTGTGTGATTTATTTTTAAATATTATAGGCTTTTTTGTGTATTTTAAAATGTAATCCCAAGCTAAATATTAACACTAGTATTTTAACAAGTCCAAAACTAGCTGAAAGAGATTATTCTGGTTTAATGAATTAGAACTTTGACTATGGATTAGATAATTATTTGCAAAAAACAAAAAACAAAAAAAACCTAAAATCTAGGTGGTGGTTTTTTTCTGTTACATCAAATAATGCTGTTCCCATCTTATTGTGTGGCGTGTTAATTGGTAGAGACATTTTGAACATAGTGTATTATATACTCATACAACGACTTAAAACGTAAGTCAGCCTGTAATGATTTTCTTTAGTGTACAGAATAATTCAAATTCATTATTAAAAAGCAGATAAAATGCACTTTTCTGAAATGCCTGTGGTTTCTCTCTTAACTTCTGTAATTATAAGAGAATGTTCATATGTATTTGCTTTTCCGTTGGCACAGTATTTTAAAACTGAGTGACTTCAGACACCATGCATATTTTCTTTTGGTTCGTGAAGTACATTACAGGCTTATATGCTCAAAAGTTTTCTTAATGATTTGTACTGCAGCACAGCGTAGTTTATAGCTGTGCTTATAAGACATGCACATGTAGAAAAGGGTTAGAGTGCTCATCTTCTCAAAGTGATCCTTGGTCACTAAAACCTTTGCATTTCTAGTGTGCTTTATAAAAACTTAGCATTTTTCCAGAATTGGAGCTCCAAGTCAATACTTTCCCTTTATACTAATTTCAGTTTAACATAATAAAAATAGGGAAAACATCCCCCACTTCAAAACAGTTTAAATTGCATGTACTCTGTCACTGTAAATAAACAAGGTAAACATTGACATGACTTCAGATCATTCTTGGACCGAAAAAAATCTGCAGTTCAAAATAAATTCTGCCTTTGGTCAACATTTTGGATGCAATTCAAAGTTTCTCATAAAATAAACATATTTTAAAGAGTGTTTTGAATTTCACTGCATAATTTCTAGCCAACAGAAATGACAGTGGTATCTTCAAGGTTTAAGATATGTCAGATCAATAGCCATTGTGCAAACCTAGCAAGACTGCAAGGGGCTATCCCTTCCCTCTGCTTAGCCCCCTACCACTGCCACAGAGAGAAAAACCTCCTGTAGATGCTCCCTGGGGAAACTCACACTGCAAAACTTTGTGTTTGTTTAATAATGAAAGTATTCTTTCCTGATAAAATAGAAAGTAAGCTGAATTTTTCATGAGAAAAGCAAAATGTTCATTAAAATAATCTGAACAAGAGTTTTTCCACAAAGGGAGAGTTTTACATCTGCATAATAACAAATTGTTTCAAAGCCTGAGCTTGAAATGAAAATGCCCCATCACAACAGACTGTAAATTTTTTTCCTCTGCTTTTAAAAGTGCCTCAATCATTTCTACGGCTTCCCTGCTAAAGTATTTGCTATTTTATTTAAACATTTTTTGAAAAATGAACATTCTGAGGCTTTGCAGCATTATTAAGAAAAGCTGTCCATACTTTCCCATGTTGTTGAATGTGTTTATCTGCTGATTATAAAATGTGTTAAACAGTATTTTAGAAACAACAAAAATGCAGCGCTGCACTTTGATTAATTCAGTGAACAAAGCATATGCTGCCGGTTCTGTCCCATGGAAGTCGGGCATGATCAATAAAATCTTGCAAAGAGCAACTCTGGTGTTTAGGAGTACACTGCCGACCATGGTTTTTGTCCCACGTAGCTCCCTTCTGACTGATGCTGTGCCTGCTGTACTCTTGTCCTCTTTCTGACGTCTCTGCAGGTTGGAAGCTGTGTACTGTGGCTGCTACCCACTTTGTCCCAAAGACTTGGTTTATCCTGAAATATTTCCAGGTAGCTACTTTCATGTGCCTTTTCTTTGTTGTGATTTAATACAGGATCCATGCTAAACTAAAAGTTTGAAAATAAACTTGAGTAGGAGCAATTGTTTATTTGGCAAGTCAACATGTTAGTGTTAAGGAAAAATTTATGTGTTTTAATACATTAGAGTAAGCTTATATTTACCATCTGTTCTTTTAAGATAACAAAAAAAGCAAGTTTTCAAATAGCATTCTTCATTGTTAGCATACACATCTCATAATGACGGATTTTTATAAGCAGGTCAGTACTGCTGCAATTGCTAACAGATTTTTTTTAATGATACAGAGAAAAATCAAGGATTGAAAGTCATACCAAATTCTTTAAACAATTGACTAGTTAATATTATGCAACTGTTGTACAGAGTGCATCCAGCTATAGTACTGGTTCTCTGAAAAATTCTCATCACTAAATATATCACATATGCATTGTGCTACATTAGAATAATGTATTTTAATCACCCAGAGGAGATGTCTAAACAGCACAACTACACAGTCTTATTTAGCATTAAACATCCTTGTGAGCTGAGCTAACCTTATAAAATCATGCTTAAATAATGTAAAACATGAGGCGGCACAGAGCAATATGCATTTTTAATTAGTAAAGTGACTAATATCGAGTGTGTGCTTTGAGGTTTTTGTTTCATTAAAAATGTATCTGTTTTTCCTGCAGCTGAGTATCTGTATTCCACACCTGAACAGCTTTCAAAGAGGCTCCAGAGTTTCTGCAAGAGACCAGATATTATAAGAAAACATCTTTATAAGGTAGCTATTGAGAAGAAATTTATGTGATAGAAATGTCACATTTAAATACAAAGAATTTTTTTTAAAAAAAAGGCATCTAATTAACATACTAATGTTTAAAGGAAACATGCTAGGGAGGGTATTGGTTGTTACACTAACAAGGATTAATTAAACTGGATGCCAGTTGTATTAACCTAGGTCTTAGGAAATACGTGCACTTCATGCACAGTACATGGTTTCTTTTTAATTTATTGTTTTCTAAGATGACTGTCCTGTACATTTAGCCCCAAGAGGCTTATAAAAAGAACCTGGATTAATGTAACTCATTAGTTGAAAAGGAAGTAAAGGGAAAATTCCACAATTATACTAATAAGGATAAGCCTTTCTTCCCATCATAATGAAATCCTAAGTGCTGAGAAATTTAAGGGAATGGCATTAGTGAAGTTTGCTGCTGATTGAACTACACACATAAAGACAGCTTTCAAAAGTTTTATCCCCCCACCCTGCAATCTATTCAAAATGGGCATACAAAATACTTAGTATGTTTAGAGCCAGATCCATGGGTCTCAGCTCAAAATGTCAAGGCAAATAGTTTATATAACTAGCACCACCCGTACTCACCTCCTCTTCCCTTACCTGAATCAAGCACCTTAAATTATAGAAGTAGCACAAACGGCCTCTACTGAAATGTAAGTAGCTAAAGTGGGATCTGCTCTCTGGGCTCCAGAGGTGGCTCTAGGCCATGAGTAATTCACCTCCTTATGTCCTTTGACTATAGTGTCTTCATTTTATTAAAGTTAGCATAGTTTATAATCTAGCACTTTTATAGTACAGAATCTTTTCATTTTCTATGTTAATATAAAGCCTTCAGCATGAAATACACTCCTCTGCCTTTTTTTATTCAAGGCCTAAAATACATATTTCCATGTTGATACTTGAAAACATGACTCTATTTCTCCAGGAAACAGTTAAACCTCAACAAAAAAAGGAAGAGAACCAAAAATGCAATTTAACACCCAATTTCAAGCTCATTATCTTTCATTGTCTATTAACTTGGCAATGGTTCAGAAGGTAGCTCATAATGGTTTAAAATGCTGACTGAACAGTTCCAGGCTTCAGTGTCACTGCCGGAGCTGAGAACTGTTGTATCATGCATGTGAAGCCTCGCAAAGAGTGTGGGCCTCCAAGGCTCACTCTAGCGTTCACTGAGTCCAAAGCCCAGTAGTGCTGTCTGTCATTCACATCCAGCATGCATCAGTCAGTCCCCCATGTGATACGCAGGCAGAGCACGCAGAGTACGAAGTTAAGGAAATAGAAGTTTTGGTACAAGTAGATTCTTGCTGTATTTGTGATGTGAACCTATTTCTTTGTTTTGACAAATAAAATATCAACTCTTTGTTATATTTGGGAATTTGGATGAAGTGTTTACAAATCTGTTATACCATCAAAATTTATTTGTTTTAATGTTGATTCAGGTCAAGTTCTATTAGCCCTATTACTCTACATCTGAGTCTTCAGCTCTTTCACAAGGCCTGCAACAGTTGTCTGTAGTTAGAAAACACAGATTTCTAGCTGACCTTTCTCAATAGAATTACTACCCTTCTGAGATACAATGTTTATTTGACAAACAAATGGAAAAATTCTAAAAGAATGTTAGCTTGTTGTATGATGTTAATATACAAAATTCTTCACATACTTAAAAATGACTCATAACTAAACTGCTCCATTTTAACTCTCATATAACTTTAGTTTTTACATGATAAACCTTGCAACTCAACGTTTTATAAATTAGTAATCTATAAGAATTTACATGTATATTTTAAGTACTTTTGCAATGGACTTTTTTGTTTTAAATCTATGATATGCCTTAATATATGCCCTCATTGGTGATTGTTAGTGATATTGTATCTAAAAATTATTCTCAAAATTTAAAGAAATTCATCTAAAATTACAAGAAACCAAGAGCATTAAGACAAATGGCCCATCATGAGGCACTGGATTAAAAACTCTAGGAATGGACTCAAGTCTGGTTTGTTATACTAAAACAGATCAAACTAGTAAGAATGGATGTGTCCAAAAGGTATGAGAAGCATAAGCTACAGTCATGTCTCCAGTTCTGTGTTGTTCCTGTCCCAGTCTCAGGTGGCATCTGCTCTCCTGAGCAGATAATGGAGACGTGCTTCCCTCCAGGACAGCTCTGCTTACTTGTGCAATGGAAAAGGACCCTTTATGTGTTTGGAAAAAGAGTGCAAAGGCTTTTTTTATGCTCTTTTTTTCTTCTTCCTTTTTTCTTTTATTATTTTTACTTCTTCTGTTGGATAGTTGTGTTTGCTTTTATAAAGCATATACTCCTAAGTCTGAGAGGACAGAATGTCATTGGATTCCTTCATTTGTTCCTTTTACATTTTACACCTTTTCTTGTTGTTGCTAAAGGTTCATGTTTGACATCATTCCAACATTGCACCATATAGAGTTTATCCTAAGGTAGACTTTTTCATGTGGACTCAGACTTAGAAATTTAATGGCTGGGATAAAGCTTTTAAACTTGACTTTCTTCTTATAGGAAACATTGCACATTTAGTATGACTAAGATATTGGGGGCTGCAACTTGCAGCAGGATTGATTCTGCAGATGCAGAACTGATTCTGTCTTGTTCTTTTGTTGCTTAAAATGACTTTCTGCATTAGAAGTCTATGACCGCTTCACCTGAATGATTTCAGGCCTGTGAGATTTAAATATTCATCCCCCCTCCCCCGTGTGTGTGTGTGTGTGTGTGTGTGTGTGTGTGTGGAAAAGGAGGACAGTGTCCTTGTGCTTTGGGGTAGTCATCTGTAGTTTCCCAAGGTTTTCAGAAATAACTGTTGATTTTTACTCTGTCCTTTTTAAGTTGTTCAACAGTTGAGACCTACAAAATCTATTATTTGGAGGAAAGAATTTTCAGATTTTTGTCTAAAACTAATTCCAAACAATGATTGTGCTTACAAAGCAAACTCAATGCCCAGAAAAGCCATTTGCAGTGGTCTTAATTATGTCAAGCTACATTCATCCAAACCACAACCAAGCTTTTTCTAAGTCCCTTTAAGAGACTGTCACTCTGGAGTCCCCTTTAAATTAGAGCATGGAGTCTAGATATGGATAAGATGGATCTCACCAGCATTAACACTACTCTAAAATCTTTTTCCTGAGAAAATGAAAAGATTTATAGTGATCTCTCAAGAGCTTATAAAATCTCTAAGTAACACCTGCAAAATATTATGCAGGTTCTCAGTCTTTCTCTCCCTCTTCTCTCCCACATACCTTCCTCCTCCTCTCCCCTCCCGTCTTCTCCTCTCCTCCTTTTTTCTTCCCTTACCATGATTTTATGTGGTTTGTCTTTGCTTTGGCCCGTTGAACTTGGTTGAGATTTTGTCATTCTCTATAGGTAAATTCTTGGCCTGTGGGTTACTCATCTGCAGATCTAGAAGGTTTTTATTTTTCCCCAACCATAATAGCATTTTTCCCCGAGGAAGTGCTATAATGAAATAATGAATAAAACCCATTTGGCAATGTAAAGCACCTTATAAATTCCATGTACTAGTGAGGGCATTTATCTTGTGCCCTTGCTCCTTAAGGGTAAAACTCACATGGCAAAGCTGTGTATTGAGAGTTTCATATACCTTCTGTGTGTGAAAGTTCAAAGACAGGTGGTCTCCTTCTAAGAGCCGTCATCCGAAGGCTGTGTGCATAAACCGAAGGTTGTGTGCAGCAGTTTCCCATGTGCAAACTGCTCCCTCTCCCAGCTGAATTCAGTGCTGTCTTAAACCAACCAGAAGCCAGGCTTTTCTGGAGTGATCCATGGAGCTTGGTGGCTTGGGAGTTGTAGCTGGAGAGATGAGGCAAGTTTGCAGTGTGAGTTTTCAGCAGTCTCTCATTTTGGGGCCTGCGCTTCTTCACTGCTTTCTAATCTCTCCTCCCCCTTGTTGCAGGGTGAAGTGGCTCCATTTTCTTGGGCAGCCCTACATGGCAAATTCAGGTCTCTGCTCACAACAGAACCCAGGGAAGATTTGTGACAGATGGGGCTAAGTCACAAACTTGCAGCCTAAGGCAGAATGTGAAGAACTTTCCAGAGTGTGCCCATATTTACCTGATCAGAGAGAAAAGAAAATCTGCAGAGGAAGCCGAGCCTGGCTGCTTGTCATAGCTGACACAGAGCCATCTGCCACAAACCTGTGGCGGCTTCAGATCTCCAATCCCTGCCACCACCCCAACTCAAATTAAATACAGATTCCTAGAGACGCTATGATGGTTACACATGTCCTCGGCATCACATGTAGGAGACTGTTCAAAAAAAATATGTGGCCTGTTGTATAACTGCACTCATGTATCCCATATGTGGTGCCACATTGAATTTCCGGTTGAATCCGTTTTTATCCTTTGTACTGGATGACATGGTGCCTGAGCTCTTTCTTTCTGCCGACACGATGGCAGTCCAACTGCAGCTTCAAACACTCACACTTGGCTGAGTTTCTACCTGGGTTGCCAGGTTATCATCGGAGCCTTCTTGTGTCCTCAAAGGGCCACAGGGCCTAGAAAGAGGATCAGAATGCTCCTGAACTAATTGGGCAGCCATCTCAAAGCTGCTGTAGGCAAAGGGCTGCTTTAGCACTTTTCTTTTAGCAAATTAATGACTCTCTGGCACAGGAATTTTTAAGTGAAGGTATTAATAAGGGGTCTGGCAGGTATTCCCATGATTCACAGAGTTTCATTTGCATTTAATTAATCTTAAAGAAACTTGCAAGATAAACAGCTGTAATGCAGACAAACATGGCAGATACAGTGAGTGAAGGCCTCTCATCCATAAAATGAACACGAGATACTTGTTCTACATTTTCTTCTTATGGGTAAAAATAGAGAAATCAAAATGCTTCTGACAAAGCCATAATTGGTACAAATATTCTTCAAAAATATTTGTATCCAACTACAAATATACTCTTTCTGAGATAAGTCACTTATGATTCTTGTAGTCAAGCAGCTCTGTTTGTTGGTGTAAAGATATTTTAAATGGCTGGATTGTAAAATAAATTTTTAATAAACTGCCCACTGTAATTTTAATTAGCATATTCATTTGCGTTTAAGTGTGTGCACCTATCTGTTTCTTACTGAATGTTGCCTTGTGTCAGAGAAGACAGAATACAATTGTCTCTTGTAAGGATGAACAAGGATCTGAGTTGCAAATGTTTGTTACATATTATGACATTTCCAAGACTTTCTTTGCATTCTGGAAAGCAGGAGGTAAACATTTGTAGTCATTAAGGTAAAGTCTGTTGATAAACCATCTTCTGTTTACTAACAGGTAAATTGTAACTTCCTTGGCTATTGAAATGGAAAACTTCTATGTAATGCAGAGTGAGGAAAAGCCAGAGAGGTGACTACACTAGGGCCAGCCCTGGGTCTCTGTTCTCTAGAGGAGCTGGGTGGTCTAGCAAGCGTCCAAGATGGAGCAGATGGTTGCACTGAAGTCCTACAGAGTCCTTGTGATAGGTATCAAAATAGAAATCAGAAAATCAGTCAGGGTTAGGGAGCCATGCACAGTCCTCAGGGTAAAGACAGTCATGTAGACCAGTGAACTAGGAAATGGAAGGAAGCAGAAAAAAAAAAACAACGAGCTGTCTGTGGGTAGACTCATGCCCATCTACTATGAGAACCACAGCAGGTGGAGCCACTATGCCACTGGCTTCTTGTCCTTGCCTACGAGGGAGCCACTAGACAAAGATACCCCACCCCATTCATAAAATAAAGGGCTCAGAAGCTCTCAGAAGTCCCGCTTTGTCTTAATCTTTGGAATAGGGAATCTAGCAGGGATGGCTCATTTGAGAGCAAAACAGAAGATATCATTGTAAATAAGAAGCTCATAGATACATCTCTTGGGCAAAGTTTTACTTTATACTCTCTAGTGAAATGATGTAGTCAGAAAGATACTTCTCACAAGTGGCCAAGAAGGAATACTTGGTTTCTGTGGTTCTTTTTCGCTGGTTAATAGGAAGAAATTGAATCTCTTCAGAGAGTATGTCCCAAATATTTAAATATCTTCCTCCTTTTTTTTTTTCAGAAGGTCTGCCATTCCCCATGTTCATCTCAAACTCACTGTGTAGCCCAGTGTGACTTTGGGCCTCCCTGTCCTTCTGCCTCAGCCTTAGAATTGCAGGTGTCCACCACTGCAGCTTGTGTGATGCCAGGCAATTGGAACCCAGAGCTTTGGCAATGCGAGGCAAACTCTACCAACCAAACTACATCCCTAACCCCATTTTCCTGATTGGAGGCAACTGTGATAATGATACTGCACATAACCTGTGCATGGAATTTTTCCTTCACTCAAATTCAAATCAACTTTTGCTTTTAGTTGTGCTCATCGTTCCCCACAGGATACAGATTTACATTGTAGTTGCCACTTAGCAAAAGCTTATACACTCACATTCAGGGTTGGTACATCTAAGTAATAAAAAGTTCTGTTGATGCACAGTTCTGAACATTATTAAAGACACATCTGTATCTATGTGTGTGCATGTACTTCTCAATAGCTATGACATGGTGAGTGTGCTGCTAACAAGTTAGCCAGCACTTGAAGTCAGTGGATAACTGGAAATAGAGTTGACTCATTATTATGTTAGAAGAGAGGCTAAATAATTCCCATAGTTCCTGGCTTTAGTATGTTGTTGTTTGTTTTTTGAAACTTTTGCTCTTTTATAGGTACTTTTAATTTTTGTTTCTTTTTAAATTTTAAATAGCTTTAAAGTCTAGCCATTATCAAATATTACACAGTGTCTAGGGTCCTTGCCTTCTGTCTACATATCTCTTAACAGGTAATACAATATGTAGTTCTTAACCTCATCAGTATGCCAGTATTGACAGGATAAATCAAAAGACTATCAAAACATTCCCGTTTGGCAAGCATCTTTCAAATACAGTTAAGCTGAATGCCCTGCTCTTATTCGCAGATCTTCAGGCATACCACATAGAGGGGACAGCAGAACCCATAATGAAATGGAGACTCTCAGCTGTAGAAGGCCGCATGGATTAATTCCAACACCTTGAAATGCATCTGGAAACAAAGACTTCATTTTAGTTGAAATTGTTAATTATATTTGATATTTTTAAAAGTAAAATCTGTTTTTGAGAAAGCATCTGCTATCCAGAAATATCATGAGCCACAAAAAAGATTTCATATAAGCCCTAAGTTACTTTCCATGGGTGATGGAATCAGTCTTCAGATGTTTCCCCCATGTTTTTTAATGCTGACATGGTCTGTGGTTTTTACTCTTCTACAGGATCTTAACAAGCCTCACCTTAAGTGCCTCTCACTCCAGGAGAAAACTGGAGTGCTTGTCATCAGATGTTATATTAACAATGAAGAGAGTGGAGAGAGTATATTATAAACATCACCATAGATGTGCTGCATCTTAAGCCGTGAATTGAGATACAGGCCTCTTCCCTTAAAGCATTCATTAAAATGCAACTGAGACCGTTTTAAAACAAGCAGTTCTACCTGCTGCTCAAAGAAGGTAAATATGTGGTTAAAATAGTGCACAAAACGACAAGAATTAGCACCAACTTTACAACTGCCCCTTCGGAATTATGGTGGAAAGGGGACAACCCTGCAGTAGAGGCTCATTCCCTCTGTAACTAACAACCTCCTCTGCATGGGTAGTTCATTGGCTCAGAAAGGCTTATTATTACTTTTGCTTTCTGCCTCTTTGTGTGTCTTAAATGTTATTGTTGTTATTTTGGGGTGTGCCTTCTGACTGGAGTTATAACTCATTTCAACTTGGAAACGAGTGGTCACCACCAGCTTTAACAGTCTTTGACTTCCTGAGTCGGAAAACCATTATTTTCCCACAGAAAGTGATCGAAACTGCTCAAACTTCTAATTAGGAGTGAGAAGATGTCCCTCTACTTTCCCCTAGGACTTCATTTTAACCTAGACACAAATCATATTATGGACAAAGTCAGACTTCGCTAACCATGGGTTCCCTAAACTTTCTGTCTTAAACATGCAGTGATCCTAGCAGTTCTTCCACTGACGTTCAACCCAGAAACTCTGAATTGATGGCTTCGAGGGATAATCTGTAGTGCTTCTTGGACTCCCTGTCTCTTACTGTGTTGAAATACATACTGTAGAGTGTTCGATGTCACTCCTACAGGAAAAACGTACTTGTGTGACTTTGGGGGGTGGGGGAATGGAGTCATTTGTATCTGAAGTTTTAATGTTCACAGTATCAATTCACAATTGAGAAAATTAAACCACACCAGCATATTTAGTAACCAGAATACATTAGAGTTACAAAAAGACAAAGAATTTGATCTTTGAGGAAGCAGCAAGTTCAAATTACATTACTCACTTGGACCCCTAATTTGATTTCTCTTGCCTCCAGACAAAAGGCCACATGGATAAGAGGCACATGAGAGACCATTCGTCCATCTTGGGCCAGAGCTTCATGGTCTGCCTGACTCTGCTTTCTTCCTCCC
>LOJH01018452.1:9998-31745 GCA_001685095.1 Ellobius talpinus
TCTTACCATTTACTGAGATGACATGAACTCATGAATGAGCAAGCTGTACTCATGGATGATCAGAATACTGTTGGACATCCTTCATGGTTGTGTGGCCTTTAAGGCGTCAAAGTAGCTGTAAGGACAGCCCTAGCTAGACCTTGCTTTCCCAATCCAGAGATGCAGAGAGCGTAACAGAACCCATCTCACAGGCTGCGTTTCCTGAATGCTTATAGGACTTCCAACGAGTGGATTTGACTAGCGCAGCTTCCTGGTTTCATTAGGCAGAGGGGGCAACACTGCATCTGAATTTTTTAAAATGTAAATAAACAGGAGGAAGCTGGGTTCCCATTACATCTTATAGTTTAATGACTGTTTTCAGTCCATTGTCACACATCTCCTGGTAGATAGATGACTATCTTCATTTTGGAGGAGAGGTCAGAGAAGCCCAAAGGCTGGGCTCACCCAAGGTCATGCAACTACCAGGAGAGGGAATTCTCAAATCAAGGCTTGTAGACTCCAAATTACTTTCATTTTGTTGATTACTATAGAGTAGTTGTGTATTGATTCTGCCAGCATAAAAAGATTAACTGTACCTTTGATGGGTGGTGATGGTCCTCTTCGTCCTGAGTTGGCTATGAAGGGCCACCCCCCTCAGATTCCTCCCTAATCCCAGGCTCCTGTTGCAGCCGTCCTCCCTTAACAACCAAGATTTTCCAAGCTTCACAACCTGCCCCCAACTCCTGTCTCTCTTCACAAATTTCTTTTTATCAATGCTTCATTTGCATTGAAAGGGATTTGCATGCCAAGCAATATTTTGGGAACATTTTACAACTCCTGTTACTAAAGTTTTTAAGAGAAGCTGCTTCTAGAAGGCCCAAGCTATTTCCCAATTGGATCATTTCAAAACCCAGTGGGAATAGATTCTCAATGGGCATTTTGATAATTCCGGCCAGGTGTCACTCGCTTCCGATGGAGCCCAAAAGCTCACTCTGCAAGGTGCTGCTCGTCCACAGGGAAGAGCAGATGGTGAGGAGATGCTATGAGGTGTCACAACTAGGTGAAAGGCCCTCCACCTTCAGTCCCTTCCACACTGTCATTGAGTCACCCACATGTCTTTTTGGACTCTTCCCAATTTTATCAGCAGATGAGGGACAGAACACTGAACTTGATATAAGGACAAAATAGTAATCTTGACCTTGGTGCTTCCTGGTGTCTGACCTCAGGCAGCTTCAGGTTCCTCGCCTGTGTGACCTCAGACATACAAATGCCTACACAGTTTCTAGGAAGCTTGTGAGGAATAAATAAAACAAATTTTGTGCAAGGCAGGGATCATATTGAATTTTCCTTTGTGCTTTTGCTTCTGAATAGAGGCACATAGCAGGGACTAGGTAGGAGGGTGAATAATTTATGCCTGCATATAGTGTAGGGGCCGTGATGGCTCTACCACCTATTATTTATATAGTTCTGCCCATGGTTGTCAAATCCCTTTGGTACTTAAACAAATTTGCTATTTCAAGAACACGAGGATATGGAACCCAGGAAAAATATTTACTAAAAGCCTAAAAGGCACTGTGCTAGATGTAAATAATGTTTCTCCCATTTGTCTGAGCCGGGAATAACCCCAGCTTTTGTTCTGTTTGGAGCACCTGTTTTTAATCCACATCATAAATATTTTCATGACTATTGCTCAGTAGTCAATGGGTTTCTTTGTTGGCATAGAATTTAAGATATTTCCCTAATAAGGACACCCAGTGTTTAAGCAATGAATTTCTATAGCTATGTAGTTCTGAGAGTTACCTAGGAGATGGAAAGCTAATCTATCTGGAATTTCTGCCCTTGAGACCACAGATACTATAAATTTGCTCGGGGAGAAATAATCACGGTAAGCATCTTAATTTCCTCTATCTCGTTTCCAAGCAGATGTCGCCGTGTGTTAGCCTGGAATTCATCATTTCTCTGATACATCAACATCGACATATTCCATCTTCATCTCTTATTATAGAAAATGGAAACGAAACCAGACCTCGAGAGCACATTGAATGGATCGCACTCCCCAGAGATCTGGAGGAGAAGAAACCCTCCTCCCACCCGCCTTTGACTTTTGGATGCCTTGCTTCCTTCATGTTTGGATTGGATCTCGCAGAGTCCATCAGAAGATTCACTTTCGCAAATGCAAAGAGAGCATATCATCAAAAGACAAAGCTCCCCAGGAAGGAACACAGTGGGGAAGATGGGGCAGGTGCCGCCTCGGAAACCCAGCAGTTTAGTTGAAACTCTGAAGCTTAAACTCCATTTATTTCCATCCTTGGCTTTGCCAGTCAGCCCCTTAGAGTGGGTGTGTGGCTATGTCTAGCTGTTTGCTCCCTATCTATTAAGCCCTCCCTTTAGAGGATGACTTTGGACAGGTGTCAACACCTGCAAATGTCATCAACCCCGTAATACTTTGTGGTGTTGTTATCAAAGTACCACTGGCTCAGTCTGCCTGAGAGTTCAGTCACCCCACAGTGGGCACCGGCAGACTTCTTTCCTTTTTCTGGCCTCGGGAAAACATTCTTAGGATTTGAGGATCCTATTATATGTTGAATGAACTGTGTTCTTCTTGAATTCCTTACAAAGTCACTCTGGTCCTTAGAGATTAGAAGTTTAAGCCTGGGAAGGCCATACCTGGGTGAGCTTTCTTCACTTTGGCTCCCCAGCCACTTCTGTTCCTGCCAGACTTAATCCTCTGCAGACACATCAAGGCAGCTATCAGTCAAGGTCATCTTTATTTCCTCCCACATGCTACAGAGATTAAGGCCGCCTGATTTTCTCATATATTCCTTGGCACACTGACCACAGGCTCCGCTTCTCCAAGCGGGATGTAAACAATGTTTACCACTTGGCTCATAGTCGTTGCCTACTTTAAAGGAGAGCCCTTCTCATTCTGGAATTATAGGATAGCCAGTGCCATCTTGGATATAATAGGATAGTTGGAACGGATGTTATTAGTGCCCTGGAATCCCCCCATTAATTTGGAGAGTAGAAAATAAAGGAGTAGATCTCAAATTCTAGCTGTGTGGTTCTGGACATGGGGCATGCTCTCACCTGGAAGGAGGGACTCCTACTGCTGGCCTGCCCCATCATGGGGGTTTGGGATAAGGGACACAGGAGTCTTGAACTCAAGTGACGCTGCTGTAAGAGCTACAACTATTGCTAGCTGTATCACATCGCAGGTGGTCTGGTGAGCATTCAATATAACATTGTACCTTTATGGCAACTTCTGAAATGCTTCAAGGAGTTTCTTACTGTCTCCCTGGGCCTGGATTTCTTTACCATCAAACATAGGGAATGCTACTCTCACAGCCCATAGAATCTGTTAGGCTAAGAGTATTGGGTGGGGTGGGGGTAAAGTACCCAGGGTGCTGGATTTCCCTCTGTGATTTGCTGAAAGCACCCTTCACAGGCCCCTTCCTGGAAGCTTCTGGTAACAAGGTCAGTGATTTTGGTGCCCAGGAGATTAGGGAGCAAGCAGAAGCTGGGATGACAGCCAAACTCCTTGTCCCAAGGTGTGATCTTGCTCCTATCCTCCGTCCATCCAGCCTGGAGTTCTCTGTGAACTTACCACGGGGGGTAGGGGGGAGTTGAAGGGAGCACAAGCAAGGCAGAGCCTGTCATAGGGAAGCGTGGAACGGTTGAGGGTGAAGACAGAAAGGCCGAATGTGGAGGCAGAACATATGGGGCTCCATGACAAATGCTTGAGAAAATTCAGGTTTTCCATATTTTCCAATAGTAAGCAAAAACGAGAAGCATATTCTCTATCAGCAGAGGTTTATATAAATCTATCAACTTTGGTGATGACACCCATTCCTCTGTCGTTCTAGGAGCCCTCATTCAGCTCTGCCCTGTCTTCATAGACACCACCTCATTATAATTTTACTAAATACAATGCTGGATAGAACTCCAAAATTGATTTTATGACCTGCTAATGAAAAATATTGGTGTAGACGCCATTTGACATCCCAAAGGGGGAAATGTGAGCTTGGAGTTGGAGATCTGAGCAGATTTCCATTCGGAACAAGAAAGAAATTATTAATAAGCAGTTGTACACGGATACATTCTGAGACTCTCAATCTAGTGAAACCCACTCATGAATGTTTTTAAAATGAAACCTATTATGTATGTATGCTGGGTCTGTAGCATAAAGGATCTTCAAGTTCAGAGACCCCCAAAAGCCCACAATTCAAGGAAAAACAAAAAAAGAACCCCAAATGGAATATTTGCCTTTGCTTAGGTCAGTAGGCTGTGGAGACAGCAGGGAGGAGTTAGCGTCAGCAGCCCTCCCTGGGTAAAGTGCTCAGTGTCTCACTCGTGTTCATTCACTGTAAACACATGAGGTAAATAGACACATCTATGTGGTAAGTATAACACACATACACACATGCTGTATATCCATATACATCAAAATCACACACCGCGGGGTTATATTCGGGCCACCTTTCTCCTCCTCCTGCCCCTCTCCTCCACGCGGTCTTCAGCCAATAACTCCCATCTCCTCTGCCTAGTCAGGCTCAACACTCATCTTTGCAGAAGGCCGCTCTGCCTTGGTGACCTCTTTAAAAGTCTGGTTCCTTCCTCAGCGGGGAGCACAGCCTTTGGTTTCCCTCTCAGCTTCCGGGTCCTGGAGAACAAGACCTCCAAGTACATTTTAAATGAGACCTGCTGCTACCTTATATTCCTAGTAGCATATCCTCATAAATGTAAGGGCCTGAATATAAGTTCCAGTTTAGGGCCCCAAGACTGTAGTGTGTAGCTGGGGACAGTTCCATCGGGATCCAGCAGCCTTGCCATCAGCACCCCACCCCATAGCTTTGTCTACATCACTGTGCCCTCAGAGTGTTAGACCCTAATGAGTGCATCAGGTCCTGGAGAATGAGGGCTGGGGTACAGGGTTTCATGTCGTTGGAATGGACTGGTTAAAGCAGGACTGGGAGGGATTCACCCAGGTCACCCAAGGAATATGAGAGGTGATGTGTGGAGCAAGGGCGCTAAGCAACACCGTCATTTACGAAGTAGTAAGGAAAGGGTCCCGGTGAGCTGGGCTGGAGGCAGGAGAACTGAAAGAGAATGTTGTCAACGGCCCAGGGAGGGGGATTTCGAGAAGCAGGGTGTGGCCCTGCAGTTTCTTGCCACAGAGGGGGAGGCCGAGATGAAGCATGCCCTGAGCTAGCTGAGCGCTTGGTGACGTCAGCAAGGCCAGTTTCTGTGAAGCGGTGAACGGGCACCATCCCTGCAGCCTGTGGAGGGAATAGGAGATGAGGCAATAGAGAACTGAAATGTGGGCCGGTGATTCAAGAATGCCGGCCCCTGGGTCACCTCCATCACTGCCAGCAGTGGGGCTTTAGGAGACACAGATCTGTGGCCCTGACTCATGTTTTCTGAGGATGCCCAGAGTGGGCCCCAAGGAGCTATACTAAAAATCCAGGCTTGAGCATTGTTAAGAGTGAAAACTAGCAACACCTAATTGTCTAACTTCTTTGAAAAGTTAAAACAATAAAGAAATAAAATAAAGAAAGAATGAGAACAACACCAGAGGCCTTGCCATTCTATATACATTTATTTTATCTATATACATTCTATATACATATATATACCATTGTATCTGTACTCATGTACCCTGAATCTGCCCATAGCAGAAGCTGTAGATAATAGTAACGGCGAGATACACCACAGCCAAGAGCCCGTGCTAAAGAAAATGGCACATCCTGTGGCTTGGACGTGAGTGGGGTGAGCAGGGGCCTATGGTCCCCTCAAAGAAACACACCCATGATACCCTGCTGGTGTTAACCACACCAGTCAGTAAAGATGTGGCAGACTGCTCTCCCCAGACTCCGGTTATCGAGAGCGGGGAGGCTACCACAATTAAGTTTTCAGCACCATTCCCTCAGGCTCATTGCATCAGCACTGAGGAGTAAGAGAGAGGTCTCTAGTTGGTCTGGGGCTGGAGCAGATTATCACGACAGATTCATTAAAATTATTCCTTTGAACGGGAAGGCCCCTTTCTGTATGTAGCAGGCATAGGCTGTAACAGACAGGACACTTGGTGTCTTTCTGCTAGAATTAGTTGTACCTCACGCCAAACTTGTGCTGTGATTAAGTCTGTGAATTCAGGACCCCTGAGAGCTTGCTTGGGTGGTGAATTCGAGGGAGGTGGTGGGTGAAGGTAATTCATTTTCCATGAGCATGATATGAAGATTGACTAACTAAACCTCCAAGGACGCTTGCCAATGTTTTATCAGAGAACACGAGTTAGTCGGGTTTCCATTCCTACATCAAACACCTGAGATAATCAGCTTACAAAGAGAAAGGTTGGTATTGGCTCGTGGACAATAGGCCCTGTGGTTTTGGTGAGGTTCACTGCAGCCAGGAATCATTGCTAGACTAAACCTGCTCACTTCACAGGAGAGAAGGGACAAAATCCAACAGTTCCCCCAGAGGCACACACCCTGTGATCTGAAGACCTCCTGCTTAAAACTTCCTCCAATTTTCAGTTGCCCAAAGCTGGGAACCAAGCCTTTACTACATAGACGTGTAGGACAGCACATTTGAGAACACACAGATTACTGTGGTTAATGAAATATATCAGGGACTACTGTGAGTATTTTAGAGGCTCCAGACCTCATGACTTAGGCTAGATATTGCAAATATGAGAGAATTCATATGACTTAATTTATGACTTTGTCCAAAAGGAGATGCAAAAATTATAATGTTGACCTTGTGGGAGTCCATGAAGATTCTGGAGTTATAAAGAATTTACATGGTGGCCAATCTCTATCATGATCCTCACAATCTGCATCTTCTGGAGCCCATATCCTTGTTATTATATTCCCTTTTGAGTATGGGATGGATTTAGTGGTGTTTCTCTAGTGGGTGGGTCACTGCAGAAGTGTTGTATCCAACCAATACTCGGTTATAAAATGATGGTGGCCCTATTAGGGATGTGCTCTCTGCCTCTCCCTGTCTCCCTTTCTGGTTCAGCTGCCATATCAGGGCAATATTTGGGAAGATTAAAAAGAGACCCTCATGGGTCAATGGGAATCATTCTATATACCCACAGCCAGCAACGGATTGAGCTGGCCTCCAGAGCATGTGCGACGCCTGGATGAGGCTCCAATCCTGCAGCCTCTGCAGGCTGGTGACAACCCATCACCACACRAGAAATGCCTTTCGGATGCTCTCAGCTAAGCATCCCCATCTTCCTGACCCTTTCTTACGTTGCATACCAAATACATTTGTTGTTATAAATTGCTGAAACTGGAGTGGTTTATTTATTCCTTAGCAATAGATAACTAATACTGTTCCCTATCTTCAAAATATTTGGGATCAACCATTAAGCTATTTCAGGCACGAAACATGCTTTCACATATATTATTCAATGGATCAGAATAGACAACTCTCATTACTGAGAAGACTTGAGCAACCTACATTGATGGAGAAAGTATGATAGACTTAGAAGGTCTGAATGTACATTCTAACTATACCTTATTAGCAGTGTAAATTCAAAAACTTCCTGGTTCCCCTTGGCTTATCTTACCTCTTAGACAAAATGCAGGCTACCACAGTGCCTGCTGTGTCTTAGCATGCTTCTCTGAGCAGTCGATCATAGCCACAGACTAACAGACCTACAGAGTGCTATTGACACACTAGTTCTGATGGTTAGAATCATCAGCTTTCAGCAAAGTTGATTTCATCAAGGTTACATAGATATTTGGAAACAGAACAGGACCAAAGTCTTCTTTCTATGTCTAGGGCTTTGTGGCACCTGGACAAGCCTTCCTTACTATCTAAACCCATTTCCCCAATAACGTATGTGGATAGGTTGCATCAGCTAACGAGAGATCACTTTTCATTCAGTGTAGGTTCTGGTCAGAATCTAAGGAAAGGCTTCTTGTCTGGATGGCCATGTTCCCAAGAAGGCCAGCTGAAGTATGTACTTGAAACCATGGGGTACTTTAGAGCCCAGTCAGTCAGTGTGTTGATGCTGGCAGAACTGCACTTTGTGCTCTGAGTAGGTGGAGCCTCGGCGGCATGCAAAGGCTATTAGTACCACTGCCGTACCCTGTGTGCGTTGCCAGCCCCCACACCAGCTCCTACATTGGCATCCTGTCTCTTGTTACTTCAAGCCCCATATACTTTGAGTTTGCTCTGTGCCAGGAGAATTCATAATGAATCCAATCGGCACTTATGCGGGAGGAAGGAAAGGTCGAACTTGGAGTTCTGGTAGCAAATGTCATTTCTGAGTAGGGCCGAGGAAATCATGGATCAAGCTGGGGTGCACTTGGAATTGTAGGGGCCTTATATGGATACTGCTAATCAATGTCTATAGTTTATCCAATTTATTTAGAAATGTTTTCTCCCTTGAAGCTAATTGTCCTCCTTTTCAACTAGACCACTAGACCTCATGGAAGTCACATCAGTGAGGGACAGGGCAAACTCTGCTCCCATGGTCGTCATTTTCACAGTTAGCTTCTCCTGGGTCTCCTGAGCTCCGGCTACAATAGGATTTCCTCTGTTAAAGAATAATGATTTTATTGTTGTTGCTACTCTTGTCTTCCAAGAGTACTGAATCCTCAAAAGCCAACTCACACAAAAAGGAGGATGTGGCTCACATCGTGAGAAATATTAATGATTAGAGATATCTAGGGGATGGGCCATCTACAGAATGCCTGGGCCTTGTTTGTGCATCACTAAACACTACCATGTAAGAAGTGGCATTCATGGGACTTGATCCTGAGTCTGCAGCTTGGGTTTGGAGGACCACTGGCTCACTGATGGGAAGCCTGGGTTCATCCCCACTTCACTAAGCAGAATTGGACTATATCAGTTTCCGGTCAAGAATGGGTCAGAATGTTTGAGGAAAGAGAACCTAAACCACAGGATTGTGAACTCAGAGGTCTAGAAATGCGCTCTGACAAGAAAGGACTGCCCAGGTCTGGAACCTCCGCTTGGGGAGGAAATAACTGAACCTGTTACTTGGAGATCTGATGAGCTGATGAGGACCCCAGCTCCCTCTTTCGCAGGCTTTATGATGGTAGAACCACATCAGCTTCTTTGTCTCTTGTTTTCATCACTAACCATCAGAGAAAATGCCAGTGCCTGCCCTGTGTGCCAATTTGTTCTGACCACCCCATTAGGGCTTTGCTCGATGTGCTATAGAAAAGCATTTGGTAAACCACAGCCACGGGCCAAATTGAGCCCCTGCCTGTTTTTATAAGCATGTCAACAAAGAATTGTTTTCACACTTTTAAAATGCTTTTTTTAAAAAAAATTATATAAAATTAAATAATGTATAGGCCACTACATGTGATTATGTAACATACATAAATGCAAACATAAATTTATTATATAAATATATATTGGTTATTATACTACAATATATAATATATTGTATTACTATGATTCCTATGTCATAATATATAGCACTTTCTATATACTATCTGTATATATATATATCTATATTTAAAAGAACATATATAAATT
The DNA here is from genome assembly GCA_001685095.1 of Ellobius talpinus. Taxonomy (NCBI): domain Eukaryota; kingdom Metazoa; phylum Chordata; class Mammalia; order Rodentia; family Cricetidae; genus Ellobius; species Ellobius talpinus. The sequence continues at coordinate 19,497 of LOJH01018452.1, forward strand.
ACAGCTATAAGTACATCCATTAAGAAAGTTTTACTGACTGTAACCAGGCTTGATTTCTGTGTGCTGTGACCATCAGTGCTGCTTAAGTCTGCTTTAAGGTTACAGCAGGGAGGTTCGATGGTTGTGAGATCATGTGACCTGAAAGCCTTAACTTAAGACTCTCCTGCCCTTTGCAAGAGAAAACTGGCTTGACTCATCCTGGACAGCAATGGGGTGAGTGGAGAGAGGTGTGAGAAAACAGAGGCTCCCAGGAGGAAAAAGGAAGTCAATGTCCCAACTTTTAAAACCAATCGAACAAAGCATAAACGAAAGTATAGCCAGAGTCTGTAATAGAACCCAAACTCTTAACTGAACATAACATTCTCTTAATCCGTAGTTATAAAGGCTACCCAGGTTCCAACACTTCTGTAAAAGGGTCAATAAATATAGGATCTTAGGATGTTAGAGATGTTAGCAAATAGGTTATAAAACTGGAGCACAGGAGACAAGTTAGGAATGCAAGAAGCCAAATGCAGCGTGACCTGTAGAGCTGAAATTCTAATGTTGTCGAACTGAGTGAGAGGAGACTGGAGTGTAGCTCAGCTGGTAGAGCTCTGGCTTAGCATTCAAGAAGCCCTGGGTTGGCTCCCCAGCACCAAATAAAGCCTGTGGGGAGGTGTATGCATTCATTCTCAGCACTGGAGATAAGAGGTTCAAAGTCATCTTCAGCCACATATTAAGTTCAAGGCCAGCCAGAGATATATGAGACCTGCTCAAAAAACACAAACAAAACACAAAGCAAATGACAACAGCAACAAATTATACACACACATACACACATACAGAAAAGATGCAATTAGTAGTAAATACAAAAAGGATAACATTAAAGTAGGATAACATTTCTATATTCTAATTTAGTAAAATGTTAAATAATTATAATAATCAATAAAGGTGTTATAATAGATGTAGAATAGTTGTATATTGCCTATGGCCACATAAATTAGTTAAAATACTTTTATAACTGTAACTCAGTTTTACATATTAAGGACCCTTAATGTGTTCTTATTCTTTAATTCATAAATTCAACTTGTTTATTTTATTTTACATTAATGTGTGTGTGTTTTGTGTGTGTGTGTGCGTGCATGTGCATGCACGAGCCTTATGCAATGTCACATAGTAGAAATCTAAGAAAACTTGTTAGTTCTCTCTTACCATGTAGGTTTCTTGGGTTAGAGGCAAGTGCCTTTACCCAAACGAGCTATCTTGCCAGCCACATTAATTCTACTCTTAAACATTTTATCCTTAGAAAATAATTCTAGAGTCAGAAAAATAATATCCATCAAGTTATACACTGGGATGCAGTTTTCATGTTAATCTGGAAATAAGTCCCTCTCCCTGCACCCCCTCCAAGACAGAGAACAGGCTAAGAAATGTTTGGTTGGAAAATATCAGGGTTTAATAAGAATGTGGAGGAAAGAGACTTATTGTGAAGCAAAAACAAAACAAAACAAAAACATCTAAAGAATATGAAAATTGCAATTTTCTGTTATTTCTTAACTGCGACAAGGAGAAACGAAAATGTTTTCTTCAGTGTGTGCATGTGTGTACACATGCATGAGTAAGCATGTGCTTGTGTGGGACTGTGTATGGAGGCCAGAGGACAGCCTTGAGTCTTATTCCTCAGGTGCCACCCACATTTTATTTCTGAGACAAAGTCTCTCACTGTCCTGCAGCTCCCCAACTTGGCTACCAATATGGCCCAGAGATCTTCTTGTCTCTGTTTCTCTAGCACCGAGATTTCAGTGGTATGCCTCTAAGGTTGGCCTTGGCTCTGGGGCAGAATCTCCCTGGTCCACAGCTGGTTTCTTAAGATGATCATTTTCTATAGCTTCTCCTGTGGTGCTGCTGACTGACTATGAAAGCCAGGATATATGGCCTCCTAAGAAATGAGTTGGGGTTGACTAAATTGATGTGTTGGCTTGTGTCTTTCATAAGCCGCATGCCTCTCTCTCAGACCTCAGGGCAGGACAGAGTCCTATGCTGGCAGATAGGCTAAACTCACGAGTAGGCTGTCAAGGCTTTCCTGTCAGGGTTAGGAAGGTGAGAGAAGGGATCAGGGTGTGGGCAGAGCCTCTATTAGCAGCTTTACCCTTGGAGACCTCCAGCTTTCATGACAGCTGAGTTGCTTAGAGTCAGGCAAAGTCCAGTGGCTCAGCCTTGATCCTGACCTCAGACAGGCTTTCTCAGATAGCAGGAACTGAAGAAAGTAGCATTGTCCCACACATAGGCAAGGAGAGGGACACTGTGACTGAGTCTGCATCAGACATGAAGACGGGCAGAAGACAGACTCTGTTCTCAAGGAGCCCCATGAAGGGGGACAGTTGCCATACAGGGGACACTACAGGGATGAAGGAATTCTAAACACAGCAACTGACTAGAGGTGAGGCCCCAGCACAGCGTGAGCATGTCTGCTGTTGTCTGGGACTCAACAGTTGGTCCAACTGGTGAGGGTTTTGCCTTGATTGAGTGCTATTGTTTGTTCCACATATTCATCTACTTTCTTGTTATTTATGGATTTTAATCATGGCCTTGAAAACCCTGCACATCAAAAGCCCCACAAGTTTACATGTTTCCTGGGTAAAGCTCCAGCCCCCAGCCCCCAGTGCTTTTCACTGCTTTGGATTTTTACACTGGACCAGATTTTCTCTTCATGAAAATCTGGTCTGAACTTGAGAGAGATCCTTTGGTGTCAACACGACCTGACTTGGGTCATTTCTCTTTCCTCTTACTGGTTCTTCCTTCTTCCGGGTTCAGTCAGTGGTGCTCTCTCTGAAGCCCTACTGGATGGTAGAAGTGAGTGCTTGCCCTCTTCCCTCTGGAGGCTACAGGCAGAGAGGGCGACTCTCTGAAGATAGTAGGATAGAGGTAAACCCTGGCCAGAACTGTAGGCCGGGAACAGAATGGTGGGACTGGTGTGAACACATTCTCACAGGCAAGAGAATGGAACTTATTTGGGGAAGAGTGAGTGGCTCCATCTGGAATCGGTCCAAGGATGTTATTCATATTAGTTCAATTTTCTGGAGATATGGAGCATGGTATAAGAAGTGGGATTTATCTTGAATGACTCTGTAGGAGAAAAGTAGGTCGTCTGGGGGTATCTACAGGTTTCTCTCCTCAGGCCTACACATGGTACTCTGGTCCCAGGAAACCTTGGACTTGCTTATCGAGTTACTGGGAAGTGGTAACAATCCCCATGAAAGTAATGGCGGACCACGTGCTTCATAAACAGGCTCCCTGCATTTCTATAATATAACCATTATCAAACAGCAATCATCTCTCCATTCCATTGGGTGTGTTGTCTCTCTTCTACAGATGAGAAAACTGGAGCGGACAGACGTCACAAGACTCACCTGAGGTCATGAAGACTTGATGGGAGGACCCAAACTGGCAACCACAGCACCTCAAGACTTAAGCCTTGAACTGGCTGCTAGCCAGTACCTTTCCCTGAGGGACTGAGTGTGGGGGGGGGCAGTCAGACATGCCCTGAGGGCATCACAGAGGCTAAGCTAAGGGTTTCAGCCCAGCAAAGGAGGATGCAGATTACCTTGTGTGACCCAGAAGCTGGTGTCATGGAGCGTACCTTCCCGGAACTGGTTAACAGTGGGGGAGGTTGGTCCAGTTGGGTGGTATAGCTGCTGAGAGCTGCCTAGATCAAAGCAGGAACAGACCAGTAGAACCTAGTCAACTCAGTTCTGGACGATTCCTTGTTGTTTATAGGATTCCTTGTTGTTATACTTTCCCCTTCTTGTATCAGGAACCTCATCTCCAGAGACCAGAATGACAACGCCTCTGTTTCAGACCAGTAATGAGGTGTTTGTGATTCCCCCCCCAGTTACACTACATTCCGGTTTTCAAAATCCATCCCAAATATCTTAACTCCTTTCCATTCTATTTCCGGGGGGGGGGATGGGGCCAAAGGAGCTCTTTAAATTTTTTTAATGTGTGTGTGTGTGTGATATGCATGGGGGGTGCCTTGGAATGCCAAAGAGGGTGTGGACCCCCTAGAGCTGGAGTTACAGGTGGTTGTGAGTCACCTGACATGGCTACTGGGAACTGAACTAGGGTTCCCTGGAAGAGCAGCAAACATGCTTAACTACCCGAGCTATCTCTCCAGCCCCCAAAGGAGTCTGTTGCCAGAAGAGACTCAGACACATCAGCAAACTGTGCACTCCAGATGAAGGGAGGTGGTACCCGGGAAATGCATGGAGAAAGAGAAGGACTCACCATGACAACGAAAAGCAGGTCTATGAGGGTGGACCCCTTTGAAAGGACAAGGGAGGGGATGGCAGGGTTTTAACGTAGCTGGAAGATACAGGGGAAGATGCCTGGAGAGAAGAGACACTTTATGAGGAAAGCGATGGCTCAGAGCAACTTGGAAAGACCGAGGTCACTAATGAAGCAGGAGTGAAACCCAACTGTTAATATATTATGTCAATCATATAAAGCAGGTGACTGAGATATGCCTTAGAGAAAGCAACAGAACACCCAAACTGGACACACCCTTGCTATAATAGGTAATGGCAACCTTTTAAAATGGTACTTCAGGGAAGAAACCGAATTGCAGAGTCCTCCGAGCATAGGGCCACATTCAGGTCTCAGTGGGCAGGCATCCTTATTCCTGCCCCCAGGGGTCCCATTCCAATCCATGGCAGGACCATTTGCAGTTGCCCAGACAGGCAGGTCTGGGCAATTCCAGAGAACCAACCTGCACCAGTTCCTTGGCTGTGCTTTTGGTTGAATTCCATAAGTTTGGATGAGTAATGCACACGAATCCTAGTCTGAAGATTCTAATTATTTCTTAAAGTGCTATTATTGGAACATCACAGACCTTTTTATAGAAGTAGCCTAGGAACAGTTGCAATTAGTCCCATAACCCGGAAGAGGGTGTTTGAAGAGTCGTTTGGTTTTCCGTTTCACGAGTTTAGTGAGTTCAGTATTGGAAAGAGTACTTCATTCCTTATAGACTTCCTCTGCAGTAGAGGGGATTAAACCCATGGCCTCCCTTACACTACACAAGCGCTCTCCCAGTGAGCCATAGCTCCAGCCCAAACGCATGTTTTTAAAACATCTGGAAATAAACAACTACAGCCAGTGACGTCGGAAAGGTGCAGAGAAGTTTACTAAGATGTTTTTGGATGATGTCACTGAGAGGCTAATCCTATGGATTGTAGACTTTCACAATAAATGAATGATAGCATTCTTGATTTTCAAGTGGCACCCTGCCAGGCTCATGTATTACCCATCCGCACTGCCCCTACCTAGTGTTGGGAGAGTCAGAGACCTAAGGAAAGCTAAGGTCTCCTGTAAAGATCTAAGGCCCACTCGAGAGTGTCGCAATAACAAATAATAGATCTAGGCTCAAAATCATGATTGTGTAACTCACCAGGCCTGCAACTGTCACTGGGTCCACTAGCATAAGTTTTCCTGGGATTTCATTTCTATTGAACAATAATAACGGGACATCTAGCTGAATTCGTGTGAGAAAGAAATGAAAACATACACATGGTATATGTGGCAATGAAACACAGGGAGTGAGTGTGACTATATTTTGAAGAAACCAGAAGCAGAAGAGCGTTCACTCAAGGCCAGAATGAGAGCTAGAAGTCTCCAGAAGGCTCTAAAATGTGAGTAGATCCAGTGATTGGTTAGCGGGGCGATGCTCCGAGAGGGAAAGACATTAGATGGGTAAACAGGCAAGTTGCCAAATGGACTCCCAGCCTGGTTCATAAATGTCTCCAATCCACAGAAGGCTGTGCAGGATGTGGGAGAGGAAAACATGTCTGATGACTCAAGAGGGCACAGCGAGAAGCTACGGTAGAAGTACAGAGGCCAAAGGCCAGCACAGTGTGAGGTGACACTCTTCAGCAGGGCTGTCAAAGACAGGAGGACCCTCAGAGAAGTCAGGCCAGGGACCAGGGACGGGGGAGGGAAGCAGCGTGGCTATACACCTCCCCTGGTCTGAGGGACTCTTTGGGGGCACAAAGGCAGCTGCAGCTTAATTCCTGAAACAGCTTCTGCAATTTCAACCAGCTCACCTCGTGAAAAAGCGGTGGAGCTTTTTGCTTTTTCAGGTGGGTTTATAAATTCACAAACTTTTATCCTTTCTGTGGCAGTCAATGATATTAGGAAGCTAATTAGCCACAGAGCTAATTTTCATGTCAGAGTGAAATTGCAGGTTTCACGGCATAGAGCAACATTCCCTTTCTGTCCCTCTCCATCCTCCATGGCTGCCCAACCCCACTTCCTTCTCCCTGGGCTCCGGAGCGCCCTCCCCTCTGCTGTCTGGTCACAAAGGTCAGCAGAGAGGGGTGTGGGCTGCGGAGTTCCTTTCTTTTCGGTGTCAGGCATATTTGCATCTGCAAACGGCCTTAATTGAGTGGGGTTTCCATTGCTCTTTCTTGTTCTCCAGTTTTTAAATGCAAATGTTAAATGTTTGGTTAGCGTGAGTTCAGAATTAAGCCGCTGCTACCTGTGGCTGCCTCCTTTCCCGCGTTCTAAATAAGCGCAGGTGGAGTGGCGCAACCTGCTGAGAACTTGTGAGTCCTGGAAGGCTGCAGTCCGGCTAATTGCCAATCGTGCTGAGAGGGCTGGGCAGAGCCTTGTCTCACTTACTAGCTCTCAGGAAGCCCTGCTACCTACCAGCAAGGAAGGAGGGCAAATGAGTGTGCAGGAAGCACAGAGGCAGGCTGGGACCAGGCTGCTGCTTGGAATTAGGCCCTGGACTTCCTTTTGTCATCAAAGAGTCGTGCAATTGAGAAGGCCATCAGAAGTCACTGGGTTTGAATAGCAGGAGTTGGAATCTCTTAGGTCAAACAAACCCTTAACTGTTTGTTATCTGACCTCTTTTTGAGGAGAGTGTCTGTCTGGGGGAGGGGGAGCAAAGATAGCTCTTTCACCGACAGTCAGCTTTAGCTGTCACAAAGGGCGTGGTTAACATTTGAACCCCAATTAGCTTCCTATTTTCTGGCCTTTGGTTTCCGTTTTAGAGCATGATTGGTCCCACCGCCTGATGATAACTCTGTGTTCCTTTTCATGTTGCTGTGGCAAATTACCTGACAAGAATAACTTAGAGGTAGAGGTGGGGATGGGGGAGCTAAGCATAGAGATGAGCGTCGAGATAGAGAAAAGAAGCCTGTAGACCCAGAGGTGGCCCTTACAGTTCAAGGTCATGATGGAGGAGGACTGTGCAGTCTCTGGTCACATAGCACCTGCAGTCAGGAAACAGGTGGGAATGGGTTGGAGGATGATATTGATGCTCCACCCACTTTCTTCTCCTCATTTTTTCCAGTACCCTGGTCTATGGGATGGTGCCACCTACATTCCAGAGAGTCTTTTCTCCTCAGCTAAACCTTTCTGGAAACACCCTCACATTGTGACCCAAGGCGATTCTATCCAGTCAAGTTAACATTCAGGATTAGCCTTCACAATAACTCTTCAGATACTCGGAGGCAGCTCTTACAGAACCCAGATGCCTCCTCTCCTACAAGCCAGTTTCTTCACATTGGTTACCCTAATCATTTACATTGCTGATGATTTTGTAAATTCTTACTGCATTCTATAAAGCAAGGATGTGTGATTAAGGTGTGGCAACCCAATCATACTGGCTAGCATAGAGAAAATGGAACCAGTTTTCCTCCCTCTCGCTGGGGTTCTCCCATCTTCCCAAATCTGCTCAAGGTTCTGTAGACACATCACACATGAGCCACTGCTCAGTCTGTCACAGCCCAAGCTGTGATGCTTTCTAGGTTTAAGAGCCACGTGGAACTCTTTGTTCCATGATGTGGGAAGTGTGTTCTTCCAAGGCACTAGGCTAAGCTCTACTCAGTGATAGAATGTTGCAGAGGAAGACATGTTTTAAAATGGGACTTAGATGCTCAGGAGTCTGCCAGGGCAGAAGTCCCAAAACCCTGGTGCCTCCCATGCCTTTGGTTGGCAATGTAAGGCTTTGAAGGGGAGTGAAGGCAACTCTAAAATCTGTTGGTGGTCCTAAGGATCATCAGTCTTTAGGGGCTAGAGAGAGGACATGTTAAGTGAGCTGCTGTGTAGACATGTGTGTAGCTGGGAAAGAGACATGCAGGAGATAAACTAAGGCCCCAGGAACTTTGTCTATTTTCCTGTGGGTTCTGAGGCCGCCCTACTCCCAGCTCCAAAGCAACTCATGTTATCCCTCTGTGAGAAGTGGCATTTATAGGAGAGACAGGAGGTATCATCTACCACTGTGCCCCTTTGCTTCCATTTCTCTTCCAAGGACTCATTCAATTATATTGTCTTTGGACTTTGACTATGTTAAATTTTATGAGTTCCAGAAGATCTCTACAGGGTCTAGCCCTCCTAAATGGCTTAGCACCAAAGAGGTTTCTTTTACACTTGCATATGGACTCTATTGTGTTTTCAATCAAGAAATGTGATCAACCTCAAAATTGTAGTTCTATACATCAAATAATAATAAGATACAAAATCTGTGCTCTACAGACTGGATTCTACACACACAAACAGAGAGAGAGAGAGAGAGAGAGAGAGATTTGCACAAGTATTCTGAGGTTCTAGGACACAGATATATTGCTCTCAATGTTAAAACAAGAAGGTCAAATATTGAATGTGAAGGTTTTTTGGCTTGTATCTGTGTGTAAGGTATACATGTGTGTGTTTATGTTTTCTGTGTGTAGACTCACATACATGTATATATAAATATGTACACATGTGTGTATGCAAACATTGGATCTTTACATGGCAGATTCACATTAATTCTCTCTGTCCATCACCTGTTGTCACCATCTATTTACACATTCTCACTGTGAGGATACCTCTGACACATGACTGTATAATAATAACAAAAGCATTCTTTTATTTTATTTTATCACTATTCAAAAAGAATATGCCAAAATCAAATATGCAATATATTGGTAGCACATATGTGTGTTACATGTCTGTAGACACACATACATGAACACATCATAACATATGCACAAGAACAAAAAAATCCTGAGCCCTAGAGACAACTTTTACACTAGGTTTTTAAACGATGAGCCAAGTGTGATTTCCCTTGTCTGAAATCCTAACACTCAGGAAGCTGAAGCAAGAGGATTGCTGAGTTCAAGGCCAGCCTGGTCTCCACAGTGAGTTCTGGGTGCTTCCTTAAAGGGAACTACACTCTAAGATGTTTGCTTATTATTACTGTTTCCAGACTTAAAGGGAACTACACTGTAAGACATTTGTTTATTATTACTGTTTCTAGACTGTCACTGTACATTCCACCTGAGGTCCTGACCTTCATCTCTTCACTGACATTTGCAGTTAAGAAATTCAAACTCTGTAGCCTATTTGCTACAGGCAAGAAAGAATATGTTATGCTAAGGTAAATTTTTGGAATGGTAATGTTGTGAATCGGTCAGACATAGATGGTTTAAAAAAACAGAAAAATAGAATTGTATACAGGCAGAGAAAGATAAAAGTCACCTTTATGTGTTTTCCCTGCCTCTGAGCTTCATGGAGTATACGGCTCACTGAATTCATACAAACACCTGTGAAGTGCATGCAATAGAATCAGTCTTAGTGGTAGATTAGCAATGAATGTATTGGCCTTGAACTCAGGGATCATCCAGTCCCACGCTATTTTATCTTTCTCTTGCACGGAAGCCCTAGAAGTTGGAAGCTCTGGGCTACACTGGGAAAGGAATCTTGTCTCAACCCCAAAGTCAAACTCCTTACGAGGATTGGATTTGGGATGCTTTCGTTGATTCAGTCAGAACTTGTGGAGAGAGAAAACAAGTTACTGAAGATGTGGAGGTGAATCCAAGAGCATAGCTAGATATTCCGCCTTCAAGAAATCCCTAGTCTGAAGAACCACGGAGACCCACATATCACAACCTGTTGCTTTTTTAGTCTGCATACTATATAATGAGTACAAATGTGTTTAGATTATGGTTATGAAGGCTGGGAAGTTGAATATGACTTGAGTTGTACCTGGTTCTAATGAGGGTCATCCTACTGCTTCATCATGTGGAAGACATCACATGATTCATAAAGGGAGCCAAACTCTTCTTTTGTCACGACAATTTGTTCCTGTGATGACGGCATGAATCCACAGGCCCATCTTAAAAGACCCACCTCACATCATAGCACAGTGGATTACGTTCTCGTATGTGACCTTCAGGGTTACGTTCACATTATACCATAGCAAGGGGTACAAAATAAGAGAAGCATGGGCATAGTATGAGCTAGCAGTTTGGAGGTAGTGATTCCAGGGAGAAACAGGAGGTTTGGTCACTTCCTGGAGGAGGTAAAATCACTAGGTGTGGAGATTGAGAGAGGGTCAGAGTCAAGAATAGAGATCTGTGCACGGTGTGGGAGACTATGCTGGAGAGTAAAACCTATGCAGAATGTGGGATACAGAGATAGTTACACAACACCAAACTGGGAAGATAAGCCTCCATCTCTTCTTGTATGGTTTGGACTTCAAACTCTTTCTAAAAGGTTTCTCATATGAAAAATCCATTCATGAACCTGATACTTTGTAAGCCAATTCAAAATGCACATAAAAAGAATTAGAAGAGAAATACCCTTTATGTTTGCATAGTTCTGTTCTGAAAACACAAGGATTATTAAAAATTCTAGTGCTGGGTGAGATATACCTCCTTATGAGCTGTAAGTTAGAGAAGCTAACAGCTCCCAAGGTGATATAGGCTCATGTCATTCCTTTCAGTTGCCCACCAGAACTAGTTAATAAGTCTCACTGTTGGAGATGCTATACATCTTCATTGCAAGACAAAGAAATTAAGCTGGAATGGAGACAGACCGTTCATCCCTATTTAATAGCTGCTGAAATAGCTGCTGTTTAATAGTCCGGAAAGGTTCTATGTAAGCTGCTGGGGGAAAGAAGGCATTAATTAATTTAGCAAGCTAAGAATCCTATGAATTACAGTGTCAATCTCCTGGGCAAGATGTAGTCATTGCAGTAATAGTGGCACAGCTGTTATGGAGGTGACCAGCCAGTCTCTGCTTGGATCTGAGGTCCTCCCACAGGCAGAAACCCATGCCTGGTACTGTAAACCCAGTCCCACCCCCACCCCCAAAAGGCTAAGGAAGCCCTAAGCCCTAAGGGGAGACCTTACTGTCATTACATAGTTAAATTGGCATGGCTCCAAACTGACTTCTAAATATTCACGTTTATACCAATAGACAAATGCTACTCTCAGCCTTAATCAGGATTTTACTGCAACAAAACAAAAGATATGAATATGAGAAAGAGGTTTGCAAAGAAGAGGGGAGAGTTAACAGTGGTGGGGTGGAAAAGAGGAGGGGAGTCGTGAGAATAACCAATTCTGCACATTATACAGATGCATAAAATTGTCAAAAAACAAATTGAATAAAGATTATAATAGAAAAGTCTTGCTTTTTCTGTGTGTTGGCATACCCAAAAGGCAAAGAGCTAAGTGGAAGGCAACCAAGCTCAAATTAAAAAACAAACCATCCTCTCCAATTGCATCAGGAAAAGGAAATACACTTGGCAGCTTTGCACTTTTTTATTTTTAATTTTTTTATGGACCCTGTCAGCGGCCTCTTCCTAGAAAGGTTGCCGGCAAATAGCTTTGTTTCAGGATGCTGTGATGTGGTGGCATCTGCTATGGGCCACTAGGACTAGTTCATCATTTATTTCCATTTATGCTAGCCAACATACCAAATTGAGCCATGCATGCTATGCGATGGTCGATGGTCCATCATGACAGAAAATGAGAAGAATTTAAATTAAAAACTATCAATCAAAGGCATCCCCCAAAGAATAAAACCAAGCCTGATGTATTAGTAGTCATAGCTCATCAGAAAAATTAAAACAAGCTGGTAAATGAACTCAGTGAAAGGCAGGCCACACAGGCAACATGCAGAAATCAGCTGCATTTCTCTACACAAGCAGCAACCATCTCAAAAGGAAACTGCTATGACTTGAACCCAAGAGGTCCCCCAAAGGCTGATATGTTGGGAGCCTGGTTGCCAGCCGATGACCTTTGGGAAATGATTGAATCTTATGGGCTCTCATTTAGTTAACTGATTAATCTCTTTTTGGAGTCCCAACAGGTGACCTTATTAGGAAATTTGGCCTGGATGGGGATGTGCACCACAGAGACAGATGTGCCCACGGGGATGTGCACCACAGAGACAGACGTGCCCACGGGGATGTGCACAACAGAGACATGCCCACGGGGATGTGCACCA
>LOJH01018453.1:6641-21746 GCA_001685095.1 Ellobius talpinus
AGTTCACACAGTACACACTGACAAGTATACCTGTTCACACTGTGCACACTGACATGTACACCTGTTCACACTGTACACACTGACAAGCACACCAGTTCACATGGTACACACTGACAAGTACACTAGTTCACACTGTTACCAGTAACACCAGTACACACAGACAAGAAGACTTTGGGCACCAAACACGTTTGACTTTGAATTAATTTTTTGTGTCATTAGAACCCTTATCCTGTTTCCAGATTTTTTATGACCTTGTATGGGGTCATGACCAGCAGTTTGTGAAGCTGTGCTGTAGATGACAGAGCGAAGGGGAGCCGGAGGGAACGCCCGCCTTCAGATCTTAGACCAGCTGTCATTGAAACGGAGGGCAGGATGCCGGGTCCTGTGGCTCCACCTTGGCCAGCTGAGGATAATTAGCATGGCGTGTAGAAACTACAATTCCCCCATTGGAGTCAGCCTAAAAAATACCAAGGTTGAGTCAGATGTAGGGCCCGTCATCTTTGGGGGGTCACATCCATGAGCCATCCTGGAGACTGCATCCTCCTGCCTAGAATGCCCTCCCTAGGCAGCTCTGTTGGAAGGGTGCCATAGTTCCTAGGAGAAATTGGACTTGATGGAGCCTGGGGTAGTAGTGATCAGATCCTTACGTGGTGTCCTATTTGTGTCTTGTCCCTCAGCAGTCCCTGGTCTGACCAATCCCAGCTCTTGCTCTCTGAAAGACCCCCCAGTCTGCTCCCCAATGCACGCTCTCAGTGCTGTCTCTCCAAACTCTCCCAGAAGATCACCTCAGCTGGTCAAGGCAGGCAGAGTGGCTAATCTCCTTTTCTATTTGTTACAGGCATCAGTGGGATTGGACAGCAAGGGGGGTTAAGGAACAGGAACCACACCCAGCCACGTGGGAAAATCTGTTCACTAGGGGAAACAGACACCAGATTCACTGTGTGCAATACCTTTCTGACAGGCCACAGTGCTAAGACAGGGTGGCAGTCCCCAAAGGGAGGAGATGAGGGACCCTGATGGGAGCTGGCACAGGGCCCTGGAGAGAGGCTCCTGTACTTGGCTTCCCTCACTCATGAGCTTTCACACACTGGCATTTTGTTGAATTGAATAGTTTTTAGACACATTCTATTAAAGAAAAGGATTTTTAAAGTCCCAGCCTGGAGCTGGAGAGATGGCTCAGTGACTAAGAGCACTTACTGCTCTTACAGAGGACGTGGTTTGCTTTCCAGTATCCATCTCAGGCAACTCATGACTGCCCATAATTCCAGTTCCAAGAATGGACCCTTCTTTTAGCATCTATGTGTACCTGCAGACTCATGCAAGGATGCACACGCGTGCACGCACGCACACACACATAAATAAAAATGAGAAATTAAAAAAATGAAGTTCTAGGCTACATTCTGCTGAGACTCATCTTCCTAAGCTGTGCTGTCCAAACTGGAAGCAGCTGCCTCTCCAGGTCTCAGGAAATTACAGACTGCATTTGGAATATCAATGACAGGATGGTTGCAGCCCTCAAAGGGGCTCAGGGATGGGAACACCGCCTCAGAGCCTTGCCTGGCAGAAAGTCATTTCTTTTCATTTGAAGAGCCCCCACAGATTATTTTTAGCATCTGAAGTTTGTCTTCCCCCTTCCTAAACTTGGACTTCAAGGAAGCAAATGTGTGAGCTTCCCCCCCCCCCAGAGTACCAACAAAATGCCTGTGGCCTCAACCAAGGAGGAGACAGACACCCTTCACCATCCAGTTTGGGCTGAAATTTCAGTCTGACGAATGCGTGCTGTGGTGATTTGTGATTACAGATGCCAGACCCACAATGAGGCACAGTTGTGTGGCCTTTGGGTCTCAGGAGATGCCAGGTGGCATTTCTGGGGACCCTTGATTGGGCAGTCATGGCCTTCTGGGATGACCCATGCCTCCTTTAGTGAATGGTGCACAGGAGACCCCAGCCATTCTGCTCCGCGGCAGCTTCAGCTGACGGCTGGGGAATCTGCAGCATACGCTCCGCTTCTTCTGGTGGGCTCTGCATTCTTTCCTAGTGAGTAACATGCTGGAAAACCAGAATATACGGTCAGCATTCTTCCTATAAACAGAGCGATTGTACATTGTGAAAGAGTCACTTCGCGATGACTGGAGGGTTGCCATGGTTACCCTCCCCCAGCCATGTGGTCCCAGTGCACTGTGGACGTGGAGCTGGGCGTTTCCTGATGGAAATGTGGCCGTGAAGGCACTGGATGGCTTTTTCACTGCTCTGGTACCCTTCAAGAGCAGAGCAGCTATCATCAGTGGGACATCCTGCCTGGCCTTCCTCGGCTACAAGGTCCTGTCAACACAGGAAGTCATGCGTGGAATCCAGGGTGTGAAGACCCAGGTGAGGAGGCCTGAGCAGATGCTGGGAGAGCATGCTTCCCTATCCCCATGTGTTCCCTCTCCCATGGTTTCCCTGAGATTGCTCAGTGGACTCATTTGTCCCTAGAAAGCAATGGGAAAGTGCTCAAACCCTTCTGAGTTTGCTTGAGGGCTGGTTTCTCACTCAGAGGAACTGCATTTGAGAAAGTCAACCCCAACGCCTAGGGAGATGGCTTAGTGTGCAGAACACTTGCCCACTTGCCACATAAGCCTGAGGACTGGAGCTCACGTGTCCAGAGCCGCGGGAAGGAACTGTGGAAGAGGTTGCATTAGATGCTGCAGGGTAATAAGGGGCTCCTAGAGCCCTTTCCAGCACAGCCCTGTCTTCCTATGCTCTTCTGTCTTTGACTTCTCTTTTGCAGGATCCCCCAGACAGAGATCCCCAGAGCAAGGGTGTGATGAAGACACCCCACGTGGAGCTAAGTGCTCAAAAGTCTCTCTTGCTGCACATTGTTCTGAGTTCAAGTGAGAGACTCTGCCTCAATGTGTAAGGTGAAGAGCAAGCCAGGAAGACACCTGATCTCTCTCTCTCTCTCTCTCTCTCTCTCTCTCTCTCTCTCTCTCTCTNTCTGTCTGTCTATCTATCTATCTATCTATCTATCTATCTATCTATCTATCTTTGAGACAATGCTTTCTATGTAGCCATGACTGTGCTGATGAAACTCTCTATGTAAACCAAGCTGGACTTGAACTCACAGAGATCCTCCTGCCTCTGCCTCCCAAGTGCGGTGATTAAAAACATGTGCCACCACTGCCCAGTCTAAATTTTTTTCATACAACATATTTGTTCAAATTCTTTTCCCTCTCCAACTCCTCCCAGATCCTCCCCTACCTCCCAGCCCACCCAATGTCACATTCTTTTATTTCTCAAACATAAATAAAACCAAAATCAAAACAAACAAAAAACAAAGTCAAAGCAAGCAAACAAAAATAAGACAAAAATACCAAAACAAAATAAAAGAAAACAAACGAAAAACCATGGAGTCAGTTTTGTGTTGGTCAGCTCCTCCCAGACGTGGGGCCTGCCCTGGAGTGTGGTTGGTATCCCAGGGAGACTCCACTGGAGAACGCTGATTGTCCCCCTTCCTGGTGGGTATGGATCGCAAATGCCTTCTTGTTTGGGGGTCTTTGTGTCTACTTCCCCCTCAGGGACCCCATCTGGCTTGAATCTGTGCAGACCCCTGTGCATGCTGTTGTGGTCCTTGTGAGTTCCTATGTCCATCAGCCCCATTGTGTCCTGAAGACACTGTTTCCTGAGGGTCCTCAGTCACCCCTGGCTCTTAAGGGCTCCCCACTTCGTCTTCCACACAGATCCCAGAGCCCTGCGAAGAGAAGTTTGATGAAGACACCCCACTTAGTGCTGCGTGCTGCAAAGTCTCCCCACTCTGCACAATGTCCAATTGTGGGTCTCTGTGTTAATTCTCATTTGCTGCAAGAAGAAACTTCTCTGATGAGCAGTGCACGGGTCTGAGTCCCTGTCTAGTATAGTCGTTGTGGGTCAAATAAATAAATATTTTTTAGAATGGAAATTTACCTCTGGCTGTTCAAACCCACTCAGGCCTAACCTTCCACAGGACGCACACCCCAGTGACCACCTGCTTGTGTGCACGGAATTCCCTCTTTACTGGATGTCAGTGGCAACGCACATGTTTTTGGAAATAAAAGCCTGGCTGCGCTGAAAATCCCAGGCAAGAATCCTATCTACACTCTGAGGAGCAGTTTTGCCTTTGCACAGCTAGTTTACATCCAGCTGATTCTTTGAACCACCCGCTGAGATGGAGTTGCTGAACAATGAGCACTCAGGCCCACGTAATCCCAAATAATTAAAAGCACACTTGCTGTTCATCGAGATGGGGCCATGTAGACAAGCCCTCTGCCACTGGGAGTTACCAATGGCGGAGGCAGTCAGGGAAGTAGCTGCCCTGGTGGTAGGGACGGTGGTGGTGTCACTGCCTGTGTGCTGGGGGAAGGTGCTGAGAAAGAGGTTGCATCGGATGCTGCAGGGTGACAAGGAGCCTACCAGAGCACCTTGCTGCACAGTTTCTCCCTCCAACAGTCTTCCGCCCTTGCCTTACCTTCCACAGCCAGCTTGTAATTTCCAAATCCTGCTACAGAGGTATGTAAAGATGGGGTCCCTGGAAGCCTTGGAGGTGGTAAATTATGTCCCCCTAGGTGTGGGGGTGTTTTGCTGCTTCAGGGTCAAAAAGACAGTGAGGGACTCAGGCCTGGAAAAGGGGACAGCTAAGGTGTGAGGCAGCCACCATGGGGCTCCATTGTCTCTGGGTGGCTCCTGAATTGGTAGGTCCTGTGTCAGGTAAGGGACAGACAGGTTGAACATGTCACCAGTAATCAGTTGCCTAGCCCTGGGAAGGGTGTGGCCAGGGGCTCCAGCTGGGTGTCTTTGGCTGCCAAGGTCCTGGCAGTGCTGAGTGAGAAGCCTCGGTTTTGCAAGGCATGATGGGTAACTGTAGCATCCATGCTACTGCCCCTAGTTCTGCTCAGACCACTCGCCAAGCATGGCATGTGACCCATCTGGAAGATCAAGGCCCTGGGTTGGGACTGATCTTTTTCCTCATCCCCCCACCCTCATCCCACTGCAGTTGGTCTCAGAGAAGAAACTAGGGGCCTCTAGCCCTTCTTCGGTGCCATCCTGTTCCCCTCTTACCCTGCATGGCAGCTTTCACAGGCCCAGGCCTTCCTTCTGCTGTGATTCTCACTGCCATCTGCTCAGATGGGTATCCAGGTTGCCAGACCCTTCTCAGGCTGTCTGTGGACTGTCACATGTGGTCTGGGATGGATGGCAGTGATAACTACCCCCACCTCTGTCCCCTAATGAGGGCTAATTATTTGAACTCCATAGGCTGATTTCCCACTAGTGAGATCTATGAATTTCAAGGTGGGGAGTTCCATGTCACCAGGAGCCATCAGGAGGTTTGGAGAGTATTTCCTGTCTCTCATCAAAGCTTCATTTCTGTCTGAGAACCTGGGCATTTTAAGGTTCAGACTAGGGATGGGAAGCTGATTGCAGGAATTAGTAGGAAGGTGTGAATGTGTATATAGTGGAAGTGGAGGTGGTGGAGGTGGTGGTGGAGGTGGAGGTGGTGGAGGTGGTGGTGGAGGTGGAGGTGGTGGAGGTGGTGATGGAGGTGGTGGAGGTGGTGGAGGTGGTGGAGGTGGTGGAGGTGGTGGAGGTGGTGATGGAGGTGGTGGTGGAGGTGGAGGTGGTGGAGGTGAAGGTGGTGGTGGTGGAGGTGGTGGAGGTGAAGGTGGTGGTGGTGGAGGTGAAGATGTTGATCTAGACTTTTCCAGAACAAAGAGAAATGGGTGCACACACCAGCATTCCCAGTTACTGTGGAAGCTGAAGCAGGAGGATCCTTTAAGTCCAGGAATGGAGATCAGCAGGGACAACATCATGAGGCTTATCTCAATAAATAACTAAATAGCAAGTAAATTACTATTTTAAATGTTTCACAAAAAAGAAACTGACTTTGAGGAGATCAGAATGCAGCTGCCTTAAAGAAACTGATCACCCTTCTTCACTGAGTTGGGCACAGAACTCTTGGGGCTTGACCCATCAGCGTTTCAAGTCTATCCCTTTTTGCTGCTTTCATCTGGGCCTAAACCCATCTAGACTCTTGTTCTCCTACACAGGCCTCTGCTTCCCAATGATTTAATGAATTTAAAAGGCAAACACACATAGAAAGACACTGGAAGCCGTCCACCCCCTGCCCTGCAGCCTAGGCAAAAGGCATCTCTTTAGTTCTTTATGAGCCTCTCAATGGCTATAGAAAGGTATTTTACACATACAAAAATAATATACTATTGATAGAGCTATATAGCTCAGGCTTCTCTCTCCATGTCTAGTTTTCCTTGTTTCCATCTCCCCCCTGTACCCCCCGACTGCTCTGCTCCTCTGTTCTTCTCATGGGGCTTCCTTCCTTAACCAGCTCACATCCCCTCTGCACGTGATCATCTCCCCCAGGGTGGTGGTGGCCTTTGAGATGTCATGTAGGTGTGAAAGAATGATTATTCATTGTGATCTCTAAGCACAGAAGCCCTCCTCTTTCCATGGAGGCTCCACTCCCAAGAGAGCAGCTTGGTAGCAGTTTTCTCAAAGTGGAATAAAAATGCATCATACACACACACACACTCCGCATGACATCTCTCAGGAGATTTTTGATGTAGGTTCCATTTCTGTCAAGAGAAGAGGTAACTACATTGTAGGGGGAAAAAGGGCATTGAACCATGACCCCTTCCTGACTTTGCTCATTAATTACCAGGCATCACCCACAAGTCCCTTAACCCTTTTGATGTGTCAGGTTCCCAGCACAAAACTAGATGTCAGGCCCAATGAGCACCAAGATCCTCCCTGCTCTGATCCACCCTGAACTTGGGAAACAGGATCCTGAGCCTTTCAAGGAAAACTTCTACCCAGGGTTTGCTGGGAGTGAGCAAAAGACCCAGGTTCTCCCTTCCTGATCTGCCCTGAAGTCACAGCAATTTGTCCCCCTGTCATGATGCTTCTGTAGGAAGAGCATCTGTTCACAAGTGTAATTTCTCCAAAGACACTGGTGGTTTTGAGTTTGGAATCAACACTGTTCCTTTTATTGCAATGCCTCTGTAGCGAGAAGAGAGAAATGGCCAGCCTTGTCATTGTATCTGCTTGATTGCAGCATACCGTAATGACTGAGGCTTACTCTGAGAAACCGTGTGTGTTGTATATGTGTGTACTTGCTTGTGTGCACTGTACATGTGGGTATGTAAATACATGTGTACACATTCATGCTGAGGTCAGCCCTGGTGTCTCCTTCATTCACTACCTACCTTAGTTTTTGAGGCAGAATCTCTCAGGGAACCTGGACTCACAGATTCTGCTCCACGGGCTGGCCACCAAGCCCCAGGGATCCTTTTGTGTTTCTTTGTGATTCCACAGCTACAGTTGGATCAACTGATAATCCCTCCTATGTATCTATGAACACACTTAAATATATACAAGGTTCATACTACTTAAAATATAATTAAATTTCTTTCTCATTTTGTTTCAAAAAATACCTCATTCAATATTTTGCGTTGGTAAGTTTTTATCCTGGGCATGTATTTCAAATCTGCTTGTGGAACTGTAAAAGGTCTAGAACAAAAGAGCAAAACCGCAAGGTCTTTTGCAGAAGTGGGGAGGGGATGGGGGAAGGGCGCAAGGACACGGTAAGGAGAGACAGGGATGCATGCTTGCTAGCTCTTAGCGCACACGGACACTCGTGAGTAAGACCGTGGTACCTGTGTCTGAGGCATCCCCATTACAACTACTGAAGCTGGTTATGCAGAAACTTCGTTGATATGGGAAGTTAGGTACTTTCCGAGCACATTGAGAACATTGTGCCCGTTATGTGATGTAACCAAGAAAGCCCGTTTCAAATGTCCTCTGATCCTTAGCACTTTGGAAAGGAGAGGAACAGCAGGGAGCGTGTTCCCGACTCCAGCTTAACACAACTGAGTATACCACGAAGCCTTCTGCAACGGGTGTTGGACACTCTCAGCACAAAGGCTGCCTGTGATTATTTATGCTCCCGAGGTACCCCAGCCCCGCTCTCGCCCCCACTGGTCGTTCCACATTTCAGAGTATCCATATCAGGACGAACTGCAAGTCGAGGCCGCTCCCTGCACCTCAGCCTCCCCTTCTTCTCGGGCTCCCTCAAGGCAGCCATGCTCTTCCCACAGTATCCTTTTTCTGTCACCTGGCATGCAGGGCCCTGCCCTAAGAGGCTCCTCTTCCAAAGTCCTGGGGTTATTTCTCCCTCTGTTTGTGTGAACCTTGCCAAAGCCCCAGGGTACTGTTCAGGCTTCTGTGCTACAGGAAATGACGCCAGCACCAAACAAAGTCCATCGGGCTTCACACGAACCAGGGTCAAATAGAACCTTCGATATCAAGTGGTTTTGAGGCCAATTCTCTGAACTATCTATGGTTATTCCCCAAATTGATCATAGCTCAATGTCTAAATCTATGGGTATTGACTAACATATATCAAGCGTAGACTGTGCATAGACAGAACTAAATATTTTCTGTGCACTATAAAACTGAATTTTCTCAACTATTTCTTTTTCAAACAGGACTTTAGTAGGTAGCTCCGGCTGCCATTAAACCCAGAATCCTATCTCTATTTCCTGGGTGCTGGGTGCTGGGTGATGGGATTACAGGTATCCCCAGCCACAGTCAGCTTTTTCAACAGATTTCTGAGGGAGGTGTTAGGAGTTCCCCCCATAGGGTGCAGCTGGTTCCTGATCACATGTCCAGAGAAGTCATGGCTAGAGAAGGGACCAGAGCTGTGACACCTCTGATCCCCACATGAGACATGGCAATATTGAATTCAGGTTCTTTTAAAAAATATTTGTGTGTGTGTGTTTGCTTGCACATGTGTGTGTGCTCATGTATGAACATGTATGCCAGAGGAGACATAGAGTATTCTGCTCTAACACTCTCCTTATTCCCTGAGACAGGGTCTCTCACTGAACCTGGAGCCAGGCTAGCAGTCAGCAATCCCCAGCAATCCACCTGTCTCTGCTCCCTAAGTGCTGGGGTCATGGTCCTTGCTGCCACCTTAAGTGGATGCTGAAGATTTGAACGCAGGCCCTCATGCATACACGGCAAACCCTCACAACCATGGAGCCATCTTCCCAACTTCCAAACTCAGATTCTTAATGTAGCAAATGTCTCTAATGGGAGCATTTGTGCAGGATGGTGGGGGACGAGGAAGCTGTGGGAAGAAAGGGCGGAGGGCTAATTGATTCTGTACTCAGAACCAACCGTGCTGTGCAGAGGGTAGCCACACACTACTCACAAACTGTTCCAAGAGCTGATCACATCAGGAATATGAAAGATTTTGGTTCCATCTACAAAATACTTCTCCGATATAGGGAACAATGAGACCATCTTGCAGAAGTTCTTTTTAGAAAACAGCACAGGTTTTCCTTTAAACAGAAGTGGAGTAGGTCCATGGCAAAGGCCCAAGACCTGATCCCTCTAAGACTGTGTCATTATTGTCCTTTGTGAACTGTCCCCTGGTATTATGATCCTGTAGGAGTAAATCATTCGAGCTCATTCATGGGAGCCACACATCTGCAGACTTCTAGGAGCCAAATGCGGATCTCATTCCATTATTTTCAACTGGATGAGCACAGTCCAGAGACAGATCACGGCCAGGGAAGGATGTGAACAAGCAAGAGGTCTCTGGGTTCATATCTGCTAATTAAGAGCAGTTTCTTTCCTAGTCCCAAAGTATGAGACTAGTGACTCCTCTGTGAAACCACTGGGGTAAACAATTTTTGTTGAATCTAGAGGAAAGTTAAATTTTTGTAATTAGTTATCTGTCTGCCCCCCCCTCTGTGTGTGTGTGTGTGTGTGTGTGTGTGTGTATATGTGTTGCATTCATCAGAGCATGCACACGGAGGTCAGAAGACAATGTCCAGAGGTCACTTCTCTCCTTCCATCATGTGGGTCTCAGTGATTAAACGTGGGTCAGCAGACTTGATGGCCGGCAAGCACCTTTACCACTGAGCCATCTTGCTGGTTCACATTAAGTCTCAGTCCCTCATTGGCTCTTACATTGGTAACTCACTTCTGTTTTGAACGCTAAAAAATTAGGTTTGGGAAATAAGGAAGCTTTTTAAATGTTGCTTCCTAAAGCAGTATTCCTGTCAATCAAAGAATACCTCTATGCACACATCAGTTTCAACACGGATTCTGCTCTAGATAGTGATTTCTTGTGTCTGAATTCTTTGGGGAGACAGGAGAGTCTGGGGGTATCACCTCTGATATGTCAGGCTAAAAGGTCTATGTAGGAAGCAGGAGGTTTGGTAGGACTTGGGAGGCTGATCTGCAGAATTTCTCTTTGGTGGCTCATTAAGATTCTCCTGGCCTCTTTGGTGGCTTGTTAAGGTTCTCCTGGCCTACTGCTATTAGATGTATCATTACTTTGACACTTAAATATGTGGAATGGCCTGAGAAAACACTGCAGGATGGAAATTGCTTGTATGGTGAAGCTCTAGTTTTGAAACTAATGCATTGGAGAAGACCATCATTTTCTTTTTTTTTCCTTTACTTTCAATCATAGGAAACACTGCTCTACACGACTGGGACTGAAATAGTTTTATCTTTTTAATTAACAATAAAAAACAATTACCCAATACCCCAAACATATTTAAACACACTAGGAGAATTAGACATGTGCTATAGATCTACACAAATTCCACTTTGGATCCAGATTATAAGTTCAATAGCTTGGTTATAACTCAGTGGTAATGCACTAGTCAGGCCTGTACAAAGCTTTAGAATTCATCCCTACTGGTAAATAAATAAAATTAAAACAAATAAGTCACCTCAAGATCAGGTTGAAAGCATTTGGCTTTGCATCCTCCCCCCCCCNTTCTGCCCCTGGACTCTCTCAGAGGTTCGGATTTAGAAGAGCCTTCCACACTGTTTCTGTCCTTTTGACTGATTTTTAATCTTTTAATTTACAACCCGAGACTGGTTATCCAGCTTTTTGTGCAGCAGCACATTTCCCCCTCTCTGTTTAACACATCGCAGAGAACTGGGTGTCAGGTTTCTATCTCATATGCTCCACCATTCTGTGTTCTGGTGGGATGCCGGCAGAACCAGTGTAATTTGAGACAAACACTAATCTTTCCAAGTTCCATAAAACAAATGCTTATAATTTATAGGGCTTAGAAATGCAAATACTGAGAGGCCCTGGACTAGCACGTGGCTACCTTTTCAAAATTTCAAAGGCATGGGAACTGAACTGACCTGGCCTCTCTCAGAACTGCAGCTCGCATTCTCGATTGTGTGAGAATAAAAGGAACGATTCCCCTCAGAAAGGAGATAGAGAAAGAGAAAACACCATCACCCGGACACATCATGTGTTTCAATTCTGGGAAGATGCACACAAGGTTCTCAGAGCTGTGCCCTCTCTCCGTATGCCCGCTGAGTAGCACAAAGTGAAGCAGCATCTAGGTGAGCATAAGCGCTGATCTGCCAGTTGGGAAAGTCTCTACTGTTGATGCCAACTCTGTTTTCCCAAATGTCTTCAAAAATCTGTTTAAATAAAAATGTCAAACACTCATGATTTCTAAAGTTGTGGAGGGCATCCGAGGTGAATTCCATCCCAGAGACAACATCTTAAGAGTCTATTCATCCCCCTTGATGCCTGGTGCAGCATTTGGTTCAATAATTACGTGCTCAACCTTGGACTAAATGGATGAACTGAGTTTCAGGGATGTGACAGAGCAAGCATCTCATCTTTACTAGTCTTACTTACTAGTCCTCTAGCTAATCTTCCTCTATGATGGTTTACCTCGAAGGGCTCCAGGGCCACCCCTGCCCCGTCTTCATCCCCCCCCAGTTGAGCCAAAGTCTATCACCCAGCACTCCTGGTCCCTACATGCAGAAAGCATTCTTTTCTCTTTAGCTTGACACAGCACAATGGATGTTTTCTGTTAGTTACTGTGTCTTTCTTTAAGCATCTTCAGAATGGCTCTTCCCAGACCTTCTACTATTGCTTGTAGGGGAGGCTTTACTAGAAACAAAAGAGTTTCTAGACTGAATGCTTAGCATACATCTGTGACTTGCCTTTAATTATTATGAAGTATGTGACCTTCAGTGAGTTCCTTGATCGCAATGGTCATTTGTAGAGCCATAAGACACTGTGCTGACATTCATCCCTGGTGGTACTTTTGGGTGAGTCAACCCTCTAAGAATTATCAGTTTTTATACAATAAGGCTGGTGGGGGGTGGGATAACAGATCTGGAAGAAGTTATGGGGAAGACTGGGGGGTGGACATGATTAAAATGCATTATATGGCTTTGTGGAATTTTCAAAGAATTACTAAAAATATCGCATAAAAGCAAAAAGATAGTATTATTATGAGACATAGTTTCTAGCTAACTCAGCAGGCTAGTGCCCTCTCTCTACCAGTTTCTACAGCTGGTCCAGTCCTCCTAGTGCATAGTGTCCAGTGTTAAATTTGCTGCTCACCCACCCCTTGTTGGCCTCATGCAACATACAGTCGGAAGGAAAAGGAGACGCAAATGCACTCTGTAGAGAACAGCATGCATCAGACCCTTCTTCCTTTCTTCACTGCATTACTATAGTAACCCCAAGGCTAGGCAGGCATTTAGGTGGTGAAGTCAAAAGCAAAACAAACACACAAAAAACGCTGACATTTCAAGCCATTGGCTCATATCACCCATGTCAAAGGACTCCTGCTCTTTCAGCTGCACCAGGTTCCCAGTGATTTCTATTCTTCCCATGAATAGTGGGCTCTGCTTCTACAACAGGAGTGTGAGAGGTTGACATTTCCCCTGGGGAGCAGGATGCCAAGCCATATTAAACCCGCAGCAGCTCAGGGCTTGAGCGCGTGCATCAATCTTGTTCTGTTTCCCATTCCTCTTGTATACTCATGGCAGGTGTAGGGGACCTGAATTCAAGATCCGTGCCAAGCTTGAAGTGATCCAACATTATTCACACCCTATGTCTGTTTAATAATTCATTCACCATCTTCATATGGAATATGAAATGTATCAGGGTTACATTTTTCATCTTTCCTATATCTTGTTATTCCTCTTATAAAAATGGAGACATTTGTTCATCTGTCTTCCCATAATTCCCTTATTCTCATTTTTCCTTCTCTTTCTGTTTCCCTTCCTCCTAATTCCCCTAAGAGGATTAACAAATATAAAGCACTCAAAAAAGGGTTTGGCACAATCAAGTACCCAAAACATTGACTATGAGCATTCATTTAACAAACACCAGTGAAGTATTTCCTCTGTGCCAAGGATAGTGACAGGCACTGGGTATATGTTGGTGATGAAAAGGAAAGAGTGCATAACCTATGGATTTGCAGCAGTGTGTGTGTGTGTGTGTGTGCACGTGTGTATGTTAAACCTCTGGGTGATCAGTTTCCCCAAGGAGTGATGTTAAAGCCACAGAATGAAGAACAAAGACTCATACAATGATAAGGTTTTGGTTTTTTTCTAGTAGTCTTTAGATTATATTTGCCACTTCTCTGAGAGCCTGACATATAGACCTGGATTAAGCAACACACACATCGATAAACACACACATGGCCAAATGCACATACAGCAACTCCTCACTCAACTTTGTCTTTATTAGTTAATGGAATGTGTTCAACCATTTTAAGTAGGAAGGCAGTTCTTCCTCCTGGAGAAATTGGAAGCAGTTAGAAGTAATTTGTTTCATCTTTTCCTAGCCCTAAGACATAACCCAGGCTCTTCTTTGTTCATTGTGTCTGTCTCTAAATATGTCCAGCTGCTGTGGCTGTTATCCTGAATCTCAGCTCCTACAGTAGAAAAAATAAGGTTCATGGAAGCATCAGGTCTTAACCTCTGAAGCCCATGTGCATTACGTATGTGGGAACTGGGACTTTGCAAATAGGATTACAATAAGGACATGGGCTTGTCCTGGTGGGCCCCAACTGTAATCACACTCATCCTTGTAAAAGGAAGGCAGAGGCCTTGGATTCCCAAAGCAGGCTGGAGAGACACAACTACAAGACAATGAGTGTCAGAGAAGGAGAGTCCTTTTGTCCCCTGGAGAATGTTATCCACATAACATATCCATGCTGACACCCTGATTCCAGCCTAAGGAGTATTATTCTATATATTCCTGCGGCATTAAGCCATTAAATTATTGGACAATTTGCAGCCACAGGTACCTAATGCACTCCCTTCCATCTTCTTCAAACTGATGGAGCGGTTTTGTCATCTGGGGTTGAACCTTCACTCTTGCCGCTTTATTTTTCTTTCTGAACGTTATTTATGTTTCTATAAAATACATTCCATATGTGTTCTTGTAACAATTGAGCTCACCACACTATTATCCCTGCTTCATGCTGGCTTCCTTAAACATTGTTGCTTGGGGGTCAGAAGATGTAAGGCATCATTTGGAAAAGTGGATAACAATTTTCAAAAGTCTTTCTGGGCTTTTCAGATTTTGATGGTGGAAGAATGTTTGTCTGTTACTTTTTAATGTAGACGATCTTTCATCCAGTAAACAAAATGCTTGTGCTAGATTTTCTGTTGATGACAGTACATTCAACAAGCTGATGCTGCAAGGAGGGGCCTTGCTGGGAGAAGACAGAGCCACCCAGTGACCCAGGGGAGCCTCCTCTGCATCCCATCAGCCTTCATGGCCCTAGGGTATTTCACCTCCTCTTTTAAAAAAGCATTTGCTGGGCCAGATGGTGGCACAGCTCTTTAACCCCAGCACTCAGGAATCAGAGGGAAGCGGATCTCTGTCAGTTTGAGACCAGCCTGGTCTACGAGAGCGAGTTCCAGGACAGGCTCCAAAGCTACAGAGAAACACTGTCTCAAAACAAAACAAAACAGCATTTGTTGTAGTTTTAATAGTGTGTGTGTGTGTGTGTGTGTGTGTGTGTGTGTGTGTGTGGAGTGCATGTGCCCGGGGAAGATAGAGACATCATATTTCCCTGGAGGTGGAGTTACAAGTGGTTGCGAACTGCCCGATGAGGGTGCTGGAGATCACAGTTGGGTCGTCTGCGAGACCAGTACTTCGCTGCTGATCCATCCCTCTAGATCTTTAATTATCCTGTCATCATCTGTAATCTTTCTGTCAGAATAGGGTAGCTGAATGAATCCCAGCGCAACACTCAGATGCCATGGCTTCTT
>LOJH01018454.1:0-14519 GCA_001685095.1 Ellobius talpinus
AAGAAAAGTCTAAGTTCTTAAAACATTTTAAATGCCATATTCTGTAGGTCTTTGGAAGGGTTGAAGATTAGCAATCCATTATATATCTCTTGTACGTTTAGAAAATCTAACTAACATGACTACAAGTTTGACTATTATAAATGACTATTAATCTGTAATTTTAATTATACATTACATTTTTAAATGAGATGCACAAACATAATACCTTAAACAAGAGAAATACATATACATAGTGTTACAAATGACCTTAAATTTGTGTCAATAGATCAAAGTCCATAAAAATATTCATTTCTATATCAAATTCCTCTTTAAATGGAAACAAACATTTATAAGCAATCATTTTGGTAATCTGAGCGTAGATTTCTCCAAACTGCTTCCAACTGTTTCTTGGGTGAAGTATTTTCAGGATTCACAGAAATAGTTCAGCAGGGTCTTCTTCCATCCAACCACACTAGCCTGAAATGGAGCCACAGGTTCTCATCTTCTGTGAAAACAAAAGCAGACCCTCTTTACCAAAGCAATATATCCTTATACCCCAGTTTTAAAGTCAAGATACCTTTATGTTGGTTTAACTTAGCACACCCCAGAATCAAATGTCTCTTTGTAGTCAAAAAATTCAAAGAAAACACAATAATATACGTAATCTAGACTTTCTGTCTATATTTCATCTTTGCTTGGTTTATTTTTCTTTACTCCTTTAATCCATAGCTGCCTATACCTTTTTATATTACTTTTACTGTCTCTTTAAATATTTTTTGAAACTATTTCTTTTCAGAACTATCTATACTCTTTTTCTTCTCTTCCAAGCCTGTGTACTTTTTTTTGAACGCTCACACTGTGTCGTATTTAGAGGTCTTTTTTGTCTGAATCTGTCCTATTGCATATCTGAAATCCTTTTCTGACAGAGTATTTAAAATTGTAAGTAGTGTGGTCACAGTGGCCCTGGATGCTGCCTCTGCCTCTCTCAGCCTTTCAGTATGGTGACAATACCTTTATTGCCAGCTCTGGTACCTCCTATTGGAGCTACACTCACCACCTCAACTCTGGGAAGGAACATGTAGCACATATTTATCTGAGTAAAAGCTAAATCTGCCATGCAGCTCATTGCATGGCCTGGAAATTCTCTGTGTATGGCAGAGGGAATTGCCATGCTCTCCTGCCTTTGCAGGCCTAGCAGACTGATCCAGCAAGTTCCCCAGACAGAGATTGCTGAGCTGCTTGTGTGCTCTTAGCTACTTTCCTCCTAACTCTGAATGGGTGTACAAGGTTCCAGACCAGAAGTAGGTGGCAGGCCATGCATGTTAGATCCAGTCGTTCGGATGCCATTTATAAGTGGAGACTGCTCATTCCATTTCCTGTCCACCCAAAATCACACAGAAACTAATTACAGTACTCCTTGACCTATTAGCTCAGGCTTCTTATTAACTAACTCTTAAATTAACCTATTTCCATTACTTTGTATTGCCTCGAGGCAATACACAGGTTCCGGATGCTTCTTTGGTGGCTACATGGCATCTCTCTGACTCATTCTACTTTCTCTATATATCTCTTCCAGCCTGGCTATATTCTGCCCTGCTATATGGCAAAACAGCTTCTTTATTAGCCAATGGTAATAAAACACATAGATAGCATACATAAGGGAATCTCACATCATTACCTTATGCTAGAGGATCTGGCAGACCCATATGGATCAGATGTGTTATGTATATGGGATTATTCCTAGTGCTGATTATTTCTTGTAACTGAATGTATAATAAAGTCAATTCTGTATCATGTGGTATAAATTCAGCAGGTTCAATATGTAAAACAACTTTCTGCATAAGATGAATCTCTACCTTTCTTAAGAGATTCTTGAAAATCCACTAGTACCACCAGAAAAGCATATAGTTCTGACTTTTGGACAGAATCATAAGGCTTAGATCCACTTTTTTAAATTTTCTTATTTGTAACCTGCCTTCCCTGATTTACTTAACATCACTGTACAATGTAGGTGCACCAGTTTTTGGTGACTCCCATTATAATGCAAGGAAGGATCCAATTAGTTCTCTTTATAAGTTAAATTCTCTTTCTTTGGGGGTATTTGTTGTTATTCTTTTCCAAAAAATTACTACAAGCTCTTTGCCAGAATTCACTTTCTGCCTATAATTTGTGAATTTCATCATTATTTTAAAAGCACTACAATTTTTGCTGGGTCTATTACTGCTAATTGATAAAGTCTCAATTTTCCTTTTAGAACTAACTCAGAGACCCTTTCCACATAAGTTTTTAATTTTTTGCTCGGTTTATGTAGTGAAAAGATCCATCCTAAGATGCTATCTTCCCTCTGCATTAAAATTCCTGTAGGAGAATGTTTGGAGGGTAATATGACCAGAATGCAGTTAAGATATCATTTCCAGTGACCGACCTTAATTTTTCTATAATGTCTTCTAGGCATGTGTACTAGACACAGATGAGAAATACATATTTATATAAATATAATCATTCATTCATTATTGCTCTGACTTAAGTTTATCCTAACACTTAATTTTTTATATTCTTAAATTTCTTGGTTATGTCATCCACCAATTCTTCATCATTTTATATTTAACATTTTCAATTTTTTAATTGCCAAATGACACTTTTTTTCATTTCTTTTTATTTTTAGGTGCTAACAGCCAAAGAAAGGAAAACTCAAATTGATGATAGAAACAAATTAACTGAGCATTTTATCATTACACTTCCTATGTTACTATCAAAGGTATATGCCATTTTCAGTGTTGTGATAATATGCCCGTGAGTTTACTCTCTTGCACTATTACTGTAGTTACTCTTTTTTCTTTGCTACTTCCTCTAGTATTCTGCAGATGCAGAGAAGGTAGCAAACTTGCTACAGATTCCGCAGTATTTTGATCTAGAAATCTACAGCACGGGTAGGATGGAAAAGGTAAGACATTCTGAAATTCTGCTACTAAAGTAGTTTTAGTAACTGAATTCTATATTTTCATAAGGTTATTTGATGAATAATGATTTTTAATTTTCATTATTAATCTAAATATCACAGCTTTCCTTTTGTTCCTCCTCAGCACCTGGATGCTTTATTAAAACAGATTAAGTTTGTTGTAGAGAAACATGTAGAATCAGATGTTCTAGAAGCCTGCAGTAAAACCTACAGCATTTTATGCAGTGAAGAGTATACCATCCAGAATAGAGTTGATATCGCTCGGAGCCAGCTGATTGATGAATTTGTAGATCGATTCAATCATTCTGTGGAAGATCTGTTGCAAGAGGTTCGTTATAACGTTGATGGTTCATGTATTAATTTTTGTTAATAATTATTCAGAATACATGAATATGTGATTCAGTCATATTTTTAATAAATCTAAAATTTTCCACTTTTCAGAATTTAGCATACTATGGAAATGTGTACATCCTATAAAGATAGACCTTTTCTAGTTTACTTTTCATGCTACATTTTCTTCCCCTCTTTAAAGAACAGTTCTAGATTTGCTTTTTCTTCATTTTGTTTCCTATTTCTGGGATCCAGTTTACTTTTTTAAATTAATTATAATGTGCTACTTAATAGAACAAATTAAGTTAGACATGCTTGCTCAAGGAAGCAGCATTCTTGACAAACTAGTTATTTTCTCTTTATATTTGGGCTTCTTATATCATGTCCTTACTTTCCTATCTATAAGACAATCTGAAATTCTTATAGATGCTTTGTTCCTCCTGAGAAATCTATATAACTAATTTTTAAAAGAATTTTGATGATTTTTCAAACATATCATGGTTTTTCACCATAATTTTCTAAAGTGACTGGTCATCAGTAAAATCTTAAATAATCGTTAAACATTTTTCAGTATAAGGTAGCTCAGACAGTAATTGATGTTTGCATTCCTGAGGAACACCTGGTATCTGGTCCTCAGTATTGAAAGACAGAGTGCACTAGCTAGAACTTTAAAACACTATCACAAGCAGTTTCAACTTCAAGGAATTTACCATAGTGTATTATAAAAATGTGTATGCCTTTATTCATCTGTAGTGAATATACTACTTTATAGAGTCAATTTTAGGCAGTTAAGCAGTGGTAGGACGTAATATAAATCTGAGTTGCTGTAAAGATGAGGCCACATTTACTTTTTATTCCTAGGGTGAAGAAGCTGATGATGATGATATCTACAACGTTCTTTCTACCTTAAAGCGTCTGACTTCTTTTCACAAGTATGCATACTTACTGTTCCTGTTAGTTTAACAAGTAACATGTTGGCCAGTGAGCAGTCTCAACGTAACGTTTAACATTTTGCAACGGTGATACATTTTTGAATATTAAATCATACTAAATTTTGCTCATTCAGATTGTCTCAGAACTGTTAGTTTTAATTATTGTTAGTATAAGAATTGTCATTAATTTTGTAAACTAATCATTTCAGTACGAAGTGTACTGTAAACATTTTAGTCAGTCATTATTATTTAAGAAATAGATGAGCTTATACAATAAACTGGAGTTTTATAAGTCATTTTTAATTGATGGTATGTAACAACCTTGCTAAGTAAAAAGTAAGATTGATGGGAAAGTTGTATATGTTGGTTCAAAGTTGCAAATTTTCAGTTAGTTATAAGGGACCTTTTTCAATAAAAAAGCAAAAATTTAAGATTGATTTATTTCTTTTAGCTGCTCCACAATCTTTATGATAAGTATTTACAATATATTACTTAATTGCCAAACTATATATAGATCAGTGAGAAAAGATTTTTGAGGAAGTTATGCAAGTAATTCTTGTGGACTTCTAGATTATTACTGTTTTTACTATGTAGACAGAATAACAGTTGGATTTGAATAAGGAATAAAAGACTGAGTACAGTGTGCTTTCAAACCATAATCCACATATCCCTGGAATGAGGTTTATCTTCTCCACAAAGAAAGAAAATTAGAATTGTGTTGACAATAGAAGGTTTGTTGTCAAAAGGAAGCTCTTAATAAATTATTCACGTTTCAAAAGCAGTTTCTAGCATATAGGCTTTTCGTTGAGTGTGGTAGGGCCTGCTGCTACTCCTACCTGCTTTTGAGGGAAAAAAACCTGACTCCAGAGATGGAGACTAGCAAGCGCAACAGAGCACTGTAGTGAGATCTTGTCTCTGTGGGTGAGGGGAAGGAAAGAAAGAAGAAATAAAGAAAAAGAGAGAAATCTAATCTTTTTTACATACAAGTAAACTTTTTGGAATTTTGTATAGAACTAAACTCTTATTTTAAAACATATCTTGTCATTTATGATAAAAGTTAAAAACCAAAGTGAAAAGAACTGGCTCTGTAGTGGAGTTCATGTTTCTTCCTTCAAAGTCAGGAAGGAAGAGACAGGAGGACATGAAGGAGCTGCAGGCCATTCTGCACTACATAGTGAGCCCTGAGAAAAATCGTTCAGAAGTCTTCAGGCTATATAAATGGCTACACATTGAATTTTGAGTTTTCTCATATTTCCTAGAGAGTTTTGTAATTCTGTCCATTTGATGACAGGAGATTTCTCCCTCAAAAATACAAATGTAATTGTATTTTTTAAATTGTGAAAGGGTTCTTTTTAAAATGTACTTTTAAATATAATAAAGTTGCACATGTTTACATTATAAGTTTGGGTTAACAATCTAAGGAGAATCCTGATGTTAAATGTGAAACTCATGGTTTATTTAACAAACTCTACCTCTACTGTTAGCTCTTGTTTTATTTCTTTGTTTTTCCCCCCCACATTTAAATGTTTCCATTATGGGTTGTTTTTAATACTACAAGAAAATGAAATATTGTTTTGTTTTTCTGCTTAGTGAAACTGAGCTTAAATTTAAATTATCTTTTATTCTAGAGTAAAGTTAAAACCTTTTTTATTTCTTTTAGTGCTCATGATCTCACTAAATGGGATTTATTTGGCAATTGCTATAGACTATTGAAGACTGGAATTGAACATGGAGCCATGCCAGAACAGGTAGGAAATTACTAATATTCTTTCTGTGCTTTAGGAAGCTAAGGTTTTCTGAAGCCTTTTGCAGAAAATACTGATAAGTCTAAAATGCAGCTAGCGCCTTGGAGAATTGTTGTCCTTGTGATTAGAACTGTTTGGTATGTCTTATATTCAGATGTTTTAAAGTAACTAAAGATAAACTATTTTTATTATAGTGTATCTTTAAAATTTAATGTTAAAGTAAACATCCCTAGAAAATATTAATTTCTATAATACATTTCTAATGATGACTGTTCTAGGTATTGTTATAAATACTGATGGCACCAGACCTTCAGCATGTCTTAATTTTGTAGTACAAACATTATTTGGATAAGAATCTGAATTTTTTGCCTAATCTGAAAGATACTTAAGTAATTAGCTAATTCTATATGAGAAAGAGAAGAGTTACTTTGTATATTACAGATACTCATGAGACCTGATTTCATATTTATTGGTGATGCTGGGGATTATCTGGTTGACTCCTATTTGACAATGATGTTTAGATGATGCATTACTACTCTTAAAGTAACAGAACGTCAAGAGAGAACAAAATGATAATTACAAATAAAAATTCATTTCACGGGACGGTGATGGTGCATGCCTTTAATCCCAGCACCCAGGAGGCAGAAGCATGTGGATCTCTGAATTTGAGGTCAACTTGGTTCAAAGAGTGAGTTCCCAGACTGCCAGTGAGGGATACACAGAGAAACCTTGTCTTGAAAACAAAAACAGAACAAACAAACAAAAGCCTAATAAAAGTCAGTCACAAAACACAAGTATGGTGACATCTGTAGTTTGAGTGACTTATAAGGCTGTGACGGGGGCACTAGTTAGATGTAGATTTCAAGGCCAACAGCCTGAGCCAACAGAATATGACTCCATACCCCCCAAAATTTTAATATGTAAAATATACAAAAAGCCACAAAAGCCTTTAAAAAGCAGTGTTTTATTGTTACTATAATTAATTCTTCTCAATTGCCTAACATGGTTTGGGTGTGTAACTCAGTGGCAGAGCACTTGCCTAGTATATACAAGGCCTTGGATTTGATTCCTAGAACTGCAAAAATAAATTGAAATAGAAATTTACTACCGGGCAATGGTAGTGCACAGCTTTTATCACAACACTTAGAGACAGAGACAGGCAGATCTCTGTGAGTTAGTTCAAGGTCAGCCTGCTCTACAGAGTGAGTTCTAGGACAGCCAGAGCTATACAGAGAAACTCTGTCTAGAAAAACAAAACAAAAACAAACAAAAAAAATATTCCTGATCCCTCTCTTAATAAACACAGTGTACCTAATTAGGTGCTTTTCTTTCATTTGTCAAAGGAGGATAAAATCTGGGGCAAATGTGTCACATTTGAACATTTCCTTTATAGATCTATGGGAAAATTAAGTTAGGAAGTTGTTTTGTTCTTCCACTTACTGTAGCTGAGCTCAGTTTTTTCTTCTGCTACAGAATAAAGTTAATGTGTTTGCTTTATTGTGGAAAGAGGCTTAATATTTAACCATGTTGTTTATTTCATTTTTAATGGCACTTAAGTTTTCCATTCTGTCTTTATCTTGCTTTTCAGTCTCCTAAATATAACTCATTCATGTTCTTAAGGTATTTCTTACAAATTTGAAAGGTAATAAAGGTAGTCTTTTGTTGTCTTTATTTTCTTTAAGAAAAAAATAAAAGTCACACATTTCTACTTAATGGGATTATAAACCTTTTGATATTTACTTTTAATCCACTATACCATCATTTGTTTTTTAGCCACTGACTCTTGACAGTCTCATAATGCCATTCTCTGCTCTTATCATTACATAAATGTTCTTTTTCCTTATGTTAATTCTTTTTTACATAAGATGTGTCCTACTTATTAATAAGTGTGTGTCTTATCTTCTTTTAGATTCGTACCCTCAGTCTTTAACCAGGTATATGAACTTTGAAAGCATGACTACTAGATTGTGTTCTTGTTCACGTTTATATTTTTTACAAACATCTCCTAACATATATATAGAAATGAACCAAAACTGTATTTAACTAAGTTTTAGGATTATTTAGTTCCCCTTTTCAGTTTCCAGCTGTTTGCTTTTAGTTAGAATGCAGAGATTTCCTTTGAGATTGCTTTTACTGAGCACAGACCTCAAAGAACTACCAAAACCTTTGCTGATGTTAACCCTTAATTATGCTCAGTATTTTGAATATGTCTAAAAACTAGTTCTTAGATATTTGGGAGGACTATATTTACCATATCCTTGACTGTTTTTTCCATAATAAACAATCTAAATCTCTCTTTAATCTTACTCTTCAGGGATAGCAGAATTTGTGGGTTGGGATAGGGGATTTCCTGGTAGTAATTTGACTTTTCTAATACCAATAATGTTTTAGGTGTTCCAGCTTTAGGATATATGGATGATTAAAA
This sequence comes from Ellobius talpinus, assembly GCA_001685095.1. Taxonomy (NCBI): domain Eukaryota; kingdom Metazoa; phylum Chordata; class Mammalia; order Rodentia; family Cricetidae; genus Ellobius; species Ellobius talpinus. The sequence goes on from LOJH01018454.1 coordinate 8,371, forward strand.
TATTTAAATTTATCTATTCTAATTTTTTTTATTTTTTGTATTCTAGTTATTTTTAATTCATGTTATATAAATGTCCTGTGGGTGGGGGAAACATGCTTCTTTCTGTCTTCATGTCTGTATTTTCACACTTTTGCACTTGTACATTCTATATTGACTACATATGTTAGTATGTATAATATAGAAGTAATCTAAACATAATTTACAACAATTACTCCCTATCCAGAGTAACATTTTGATGCTCTACCTTTCTTGTCACTTTTAGTAGGAAACCTTTGTGTTTCATGACACTTGATACTCTGAAGAGTACCAGCTTATAAACAGTCTTGACTAATTTTACCTGATTATCATATACTCCAGTTTGGATTAAATATTCTTCCAGAGATGAATATTGGGTGATAGTCTATTGTCAGTGTATCAAGAGGTGCATGAGGGCTGTATGTGACCAAAATATTTTGTACAGTTAGTATGTGCTAACAGAAAAGGAAGAGGAGCAAAAAGAAACAATGTCAATTTGCTCACTATTGATATCAAATCACTTGATTAAGGTGAAATCTATCAAATTTCCCCTATATAGTTAACATTGTCCTTTTTAATTCATAGGCTGTCAGATTTCTTTTAAAGTATATAAATATTGCTGTTTCTTGGCAAAATTTAACTTAATTCTATGCCATGATGTAATCTTATCTGAATCTCTGCTATCATGATCACAAAACAATTTCTAAAATGACAAATGTTTCTGTCATTTTGTGTTTATTGATTAATACTATAGTATAAGGAAAAACTATCCATTCATTAATTCATTTAGTCATCTTTTTATTTTAAATTATTTTTAATTTAGTATCCATATATTAGTATTGTTATAATTCATTATTGTTACTTATTTTATTGCTTGTATATTTGCAGATCTGTCCTGTGGGAGCTTCTGTGTGTCTTTCAAACTGGCTCCTATGTGCTTTTAATAATTTTTGAACAATTCTAATAATCACGCATTGCAGGATAGGCTTAAGCCCCCTGTGCTAATGTATTCTTAACAAATCAAAAGTATTTTAATGCTGGGCGCTGGTGGTGCACGCCTTTATTCCCAGCACTCGGAGGCAGAGGCAGGTGGATCTTTGTGAGTTCAAGGCCAGCCTTATCTACAGTAGCTAGTTCCTGGACAGGCTCCAAAGCTTCAGAGAAACCCTGTCTCTAAAAAACCAAAAAAAAAAAAATTTTTTTAAATATACCAATTCTATAACACAATTATTACTTACTGTGAAGAAACCAGATATTCTAAATTATTTTATCTTCCTCATATTTTTTTATAAAACAAAAGCAAAAGGTATTTTAGGTTATCCCTATCTTATTTTGAGACTTTGTGCCTATTTCTTATTAGTATGCTGTTGAGTTTAAAAGCCAGTGAGGTGGCTCAAGCAGTAAGCCTGACAACTTGAGTTTGGTCCCTGGATCCCCAAAGAAAGAGAGAACTGACTCCTCAAACTGACTCCTTGCCCTCTGACCCCCACATAGCATGTCATAGCATATGCACATCCCACACACATATACAAAATAAATATATAAATGTGATAAATATCTTGACTAACATAAGAAAAAATAAAATATATTAAAACTGTATTAGTGTATCATTTTCATAGCTTCAAACAAGCCATAGAAGATTGAAAATCAATAAAGATCATTTACATTATTTACTTTCAATCAAAGTAGTATAAAAAACTTGTTTATAAAAGAAAAGTAATGAAGGCCAGGCATGATGGCACATGCCTTTAAACCTTGTACTTGCTATAAGTTCTGGACCAGCCCTGGTCTACATAGAGAATTCTGAGCTGGCTTGGACTACATAGTGTCACCCTATTTGAAAAAGAAAAGAAATTATATGTGATTACTGTTCGGCCTCTCCAAGAGTCATTCAAACTTATTTACCACTTGATAGGCAAAGGCAGTCAGATCTCTTTTCATTTAAGACTAGCCCAATCTACAAAGCAAGTTCCAAGCCACCCAGGGTACTGTGAAGCCCCTTTCACCAAAAAGAAAGAAAAAATATTTTTACAACAAGCTGAGTATTAAATCTTGACATTTATTCATTTGTATAAGCCATATGATAAGCATATAGTTTTTATATATTTATATAGTTATTTTTATTTACTACAAATAAAACTGAAACTTTAAATAATATGCTTAGGACCACATAGTATGGCACACCTAGTAAAAACCAAGCTTTTAAATTATTTCCATTCTCTTTTCATTTTTGCTATTGATGCGCTACTAGCATATGGTAGCCCAGGCCATGCTTCCATTCTTTCCCTCACCCCATGCCTTCTGATGTTTACTCTATGTCAAATTCGTTTTTGTATTGATCTTTTTTCCCCAAATATCTTTTGGGCTATTTCAATAGGAACTGTAGGGAGAGATTAGATGCTGGTACTTTATCTGTCATCATGACCTGGAAATCACCACATTATTCAGACTGAACATAATATCGGGGGTGAGTTTAACTTAAGTCAGGTTATTGTTTTTGGATAGATTATGGATTATTGTGTATGTTGTTAAGAATCATGCTTTCCTAGAAGACTGCACACTTGCTGAGTTTAGAACTTGTTTCAGTTGCATATTTCTGATTTTTCCTCAGGCTTGCCATACCAAAAACTTTCAAGTGTTTTTTTTTTCAAATTGTTCGTTTGTTTGATTTTTGTTTTTGTTTTTTTTTTTTTAAAAAAAAAAAACAGGATATAACCCAGCCTAGCCTCAAATTCATGGAAATCCTCCTACTGTAGCCTCCCAGTTGCTGGGATTATAGGCATGTGTTGCCGTGCCCTGCTTGGTCCACTGAATTTATGACAAAGACAGAAAAGCTTTCTAAATCTAAAGGGTAAAAATTAGATGAATATTGTGCTGGAACACAATTCGATTTTGAGATTCAAAACAAAACAAAAGGACATTACCCATATTTCTTCTGGCCATCTGCAACAATTAGCAAGTCAAGCATGATGATGCATGTCTGTACCAAGTACCCTCAGCTACTTGGAAACCTAAGACTGGAGGGTCACTTGAATCCAGATTGCAGACTAGGCTGAACAACAAAGTAAGATGCCTGTGTCAGAATAAAGTAATATAAATACTCAGATTATAAACCTAAAAATAAAACTAGCTACAGTAAACTTCTAAAAGAAAATATGAGAAAAATCTTTGGGAGTTTGGGTTATTCAAAGACTTCTCAGAAGGCTGGTCTAATTTCATATGCCTATAACCTCAGCTCCTAAAGTAACCGAGGCAAGAGGATTGCAAATTGAGGACCTGCCTTGGCTACAGAGTAATAAGTTCAAGGCAAACCTGGGTAGCTTAGTGAGACCCTGTCTCAAGATGACAAGTACAGAGAGAACTTGGGGGGTAGGGATATAGCTCAGTTGTGGAATAAACGCTGCTTAGAGCAAATATGACTTCAATTCCTGAAAGAAAAAGATAAGACAGATAAATGCCTGGCTACATAATTCTCTCCTTTTAAGAAAACAGAAGCACTTAGGAGTCAGGGACAGGAGGATATCTGCCTGGTATACAGAGCGAGTTCCAGGACAGGTTCCAAAGCTACGAAGAGAAATCCTGTATCAAAAAATAAAGCCGGGGATGGGGGGGTAGAATTAAAGAGCAGAACCAGAAGCCATAGGAAAGTTATAATCCTTAGTCTCACAGGTCAGACCTTTAGCCCAAAGCTCCAAGTTATATAATGATTGCAAAATGTTAAAAGTTTTGGAGGCTAGGCAGTGGGCCCAGTGGATAAGAGCCCTGGCTTCTATTCCCAATTGCTCTACTCAGGTTCAATTCCCAATAACCACATGGCAGATCACAGCCATCTGTAACTCTAGTTCCAAGAGATCAGACACCTTCTTCTGGCATTAGTGGACACCAGTGTACAGACACAGCATGAAGACAAAGTAGCCATACACACAAAATAAAATTTATAAAAGTAAATGTCATTAAGTTAATCTTACTTTCTCTTAATAATTGGTGGAACATGAATAGTTGTATGTATGAATCCCATGGATATGACTACAGTGAAGTACATTGTTTAGAAAAATCATATATTCTAGCTCCAATATAAAAAAATCTTAAAAGCAGCAACATTACATATGTCATCTTATGTGTATGTGATTTTTAAAAAATGCTTTTTCAGACCAAGGGCATAGCATACATGAATTACAGTAGAATGGTTGACCAGCAGATAAACAATAAGCAAAATTTCTTTAAGGTAAATGTAGAGTAATTAACATTTTAATGGGCCTTAAACTAAAAATCTATTCATAGGTTCAATTTTGTTGTCTTTTATAGTGCTACTATTTTTTAAAAGTGCCATTATATTTATTTAAAAGGTAACAAAGTCTGGCATGGTGGTATATGCCTGTAATTCCAGCAGTTGGGAAGTGGATAGAAGAGGAGAATCAAAGCCTAAGCTAATAAAACCCTATCTCAAAAAAAAAAAGTACTGGGAACATGAGTAGTGCTTGCCCAGTCTCCATGAGGTCCTAAATTTAACCCCAGGACTGTCAATAAATATTATTATAAATAAATAAATCTTAGATTATTAAAAATCTAATGAACAGGGCTGGAAAGATGAATCCAGAAGTTTACTTACTGCTCTTGCAGAGAGGATCTGGGTTCAGTTCCCAGTACCCTTGTGGTGCCTTATGACATCAGTTACAGAGGACTTGACTCTCAACTTTTGGCCTCTTCTGGCACCCACCTGACATGCCTATGGTTTTGATGTGTATACGCAAGCAAACACACATATACTTAAAATAACTGTTTTTAAAAGCCAATCTATAATTAAGACTATCTTTGCTGTTCATGTGCTTTTTTAACATGTAATGATGCCACTCTTCTATCAAATGTCTCTTGTGTTTCCTAGCATTTTTAGAAAGCTTTCAGGTTTTTCTTACCATACTAAGATAACAATTTTATTGCCCAATTCTTTTGAAAGTAAAAAGGGTTACTATAAATTACTGTGGGGCATAACTGCGACCTAAGAATAGACAGGACATAAATTCAACTGCTTGTAAGGTAGTCTGTGATCTAGTTTCTACTTATTCAACCTGTTTGTGCCTGTACTTAGCTGTGACAGCCTATTCCTATATTGTCAGTAAAGCATACTTTGAAATTTTGATTCCTTTACCTGTTTTTATATTATTCCAAGATTAGTTGTATATTTTTATTTGTTGATACCAGAGGGTACAACCAGTGGTACAGCATGTTCTTAGTATGTTCTGGAAGATGGATCTATTCACTCAACACTTAAAGTAAAGTAAAATGAAACAAGGTAGATGCTTGCTTCTCTAAAAGGTTTGTGGTGTGTGTGTGTATGTGTGTGTGTTACCTTCTCTTGCTAGCTAAGTTGTGAACATCTTTTTTGCACCCTAACATATGGTTAAACCAATTATCGTATTATAGTTTTGGTGCTTATTCATCTTTTAATTTAATCAGGAATGTATTTTGTTCAAGCTCTAATGTCTAGCAAAAAGCTGAGGTCCTTAGTAAACAACTATTTCAAAATTCCCAAGTATTCAAATACTATTTGCTAACCTTTTATTTTGGTATTTTAATGGTTACTATGGAATATTACTTGGGTATTGACCAAATGGCTACTATTCTATATTCTATATTGTTTATAAATTTATAGATCAGATAGTTTATATATTTGTAATTTATTGCCTTTTCTCATGCTTTGCTTTGCCTTTTGTTGTTTTTCTTTTTCTCTAAACTTTTGGGGTTTTTTTGGTTTTTGGTTTTTGGTTTTCGAGACAGGGTTTTTCTGTAGCTTTTGGAGCCTGTCCTGGTCACTCCATAGACCAGGTTTGTTGATTGAGGTTTCTGTCCAGCCCCTTCCCACAGCCGTTCAGCCCCAAAGAAACACACAGAGGTCTACATTAATTATAAACTGGTTGGCCTATTAGCTCAGGCTTTATATAACACTTATAACTTATATTAGCCCATTTTTCTTGTCTCTGTTAGCCATGTGGCTTGGTACCTTTCATCAATGAGGCATTCTCATCTTGCTTCCTCTGTGTCTGGGTGACGACTGCAAGCTGACCTTTCCTTTTCCCAGAATTCTGTTCTCATTGCCCTGCCTCTACTTCCTTCCTGGCTACTGGCCAATCAGCATT
>LOJH01018455.1:0-10125 GCA_001685095.1 Ellobius talpinus
TTTCTTTGGGGCTTGCCGGCTGTGGGGAACTGGGCAGGACAGAAACCCCAACAAACAAACAGCCCCCAATTGTTACAATGTATTTTTCTTCTCTCTTTACCCTATAGGTCCTTTGTGTATATATTCTGCCTTCCAAGTTAGTGTTTTCATGGGATCCCTGAGTGTGGGAATGAGTGGACCTGTTTCTTGTACCTTCTCTTGGACTCTCCTCTTTCTGCTTTTTTTTCTATTTCTGATATGTTTGTTTTTGTTTTATCTTATTATATAATATTCATTTTCATTATTCTTCCTTAGAAGTCTGTTTTCTAGTGAGAGACAGGAAGTCAGTGGATCTGGATGGGAAGGGAGGTAGGGAAGAGCTTGGAGGAGTAGAGGGAGAGGAATATAATGTGAGAAAACAAGATCTGTTTTCAGTGATAGGGGAAATACAGCCTCCAGGATTTTGTTTGGACATGAGTATGGGAAAGGCCCAAAGAGATGCCAAATCAAATTTTAGCTCTAATTCTGATGTGATTTCCCTGACTCTAACTCTGTGCTTCACTCTAACAGTGCGCTTAGCCCTAACAAACCTTCAGTGGCCACTTGAGTGCAGTCCCTGAGACATGTGCCCTCTACAAAGATGATCTCGTCCTAACAGCAGAGCTGGTCCCTGTGCAGATGGTCTTCTTGCTTGGAGAGCACAGCAGCTTGAAGCAGCAAACCGATAAATATTAGGACTTCCACCTTGAAAAGAACTGTGCTGCTCAGGTCAACACATTGTCTATTTGCCAGGGGAAGGCACAGGAAAGACAGCCAGTGTTCCAGCTCTTCCAACCTTGGCATCATGGCTCCCACTGAAGCTGACATAAAATAACATTTTCAAAGTAATTTGTTACATAAATGTTCACTTAATTCTCTTAAGCATATAAAAATTTAAAAGATTTTATAAACAAAACACCTTGCCTATAAAAGAAAACATTACATATCTGTACCATCATTAGAGTTCACAGAAAGCTTAAGAGAACAAGTCTTTCTGCAAGTATGTGGCTGGGACCTCACAGCCAGGGCTGTTCATGCCCTCTTCATTCTCCTGGCTTTCTTAGATGCCCAAGGCTAAGCTAAAGCTTAAAGAGTCTTAATGGCCTCTTTCAAAGGCGACAAGATGAATGAAATATTGCACAAGAGAATTAAAGGGTTCAGGTTTCAGTCCACAACGCCCAGAGAGTAGAAGCTAATCATTCTCAAATACTGAGGCCCTGAGCTGGTCAACTCCCATCTCCATCTTGCTCAGCTATAGATAATAATAGGAAGAAAGGAATAAAAATGGATGCGTTGTCCACATTCTGTGCGGTCTTTTAGCCAGAGGCCAGGAGAAGGAAGGTTTCTCAAAGTGCAGAGGGGGAATCCTGCAGGAAAAGACCCAGGGGCATTCTGCCAAGAGTGCCTGGGGCTTTCTTTTCTTCTTTTTTTAATGCAAGAAAGAATCATTTCATTATTTATAATAGCTGTCCTTTTCCACCTCAGGAGAAAGCCAGAGAGAGGAACACAGACACACTCTTTTTATAGTCTTAGAAATTTTATGTCTTGGTCTTGAGAGTGATTTTTTTTTAAAGTAAGTAACTAGCATCATCACAGTGGAGGGGGAGGAGGAGGTTCCCACAGTCTTTTCTCACCCTCTCCAGAACCCTGCAGCTATTAACTCCTCCTGGACACAGCTCTGAAAAGTACTTGCGGAGCATAATTCCGACGTTTCTTTTCAGGCGTTTCTTAAGAGTGCTGGAAAGCAAACAACAAAGCAAGTGTCTCTGACCCCTGTCCTGCCTCTGTGACAGCTCTGCTGACGTGGCAGAAGGAACAGCAGCAACACAAGCAACTGAAAAAAGAAAAGGAAAAAAGAAAGATTTTTAAGACCAGCTATAAGCTCTTTGGAAAAGACTTAATTGAGTTCATTTCTTTACACACAGAGAAGTGGCAGAATGGTCACTGGGCAAAATGTATGAATTGAGCATACTGGATATTTTAAGTACATAAAATTGGGCATTTCTGCCATAATCATGCATAATAACTGCACATATTGCTACATTAAGTCCCTTCTAGACTGAGTAGACAAAAGACATGGATGGATTTCCTGTTACCCAGTGCCAGCATCAATACAACTGTTAGCGATTAATAAGACATCCAGGTGGACACTGTGTACATCACTCTTTGCAAAGGTCTCATAGCAAGCACTGTTTCCTGCAATGAGGCTGCTTGGCACATCTCCTACAGAAGAATGCAGAAGGATGCTAGCTGCATCGGCCTTGAACCCGGAATCCAGCTGCTATTAACCCAAGTTGAGGCTATCTGCCATCACCAGTGAAGGGTGGAAGCTGGCCAATCTAAACAGCAAGGTTCACACTTGTAAGGGCAGACGACCTTGTAAGGAGCTGCGGGAGTGCCGAGAGAACGAAAACAGGAAGCCCAGTGAAGATTTAGAAACTAAGAAATTACAGCAAAAAGCTACATGAGCATGGGACTTCTAGAGTTGTGAGGAGTGGTACTTGAGTATCAGCAAATGATGGCTGGAGAAAGCTGGCAGTGCCACAGGGAAAGGATCTACCCGGCTTGGCTACCAACCTTTCAGCAGTCATTTTGATCCTGTGATCACCCCACTCTGAAGTTAGACATTTTACCCCAAGAATTGAGTCATTCTATTAGGAGACTGGATTCAGTAATTTCAGAAAGAAACACAAGAAAATCAATCTTCTGAAAAAGAAAAAATATCTCATCAAGAGCACTCTGGAGACAGGCTGCACAGGCAGATGAATGAGTCCGAGGAGAGGGAGACAAAGACTGCCCAGCGACATGAAATGAATAGCAAATGTTTGAACTGGTCTATCTGCTCACTCAGGAAACGATTCTGTGAAAAGCCATTAAAACCAAGGACTGTTTTCTCTATCGAAGTCAATGCTCACCTGTCCAGAGGAACCAGGCCAAAGAATCGGGCACCCTGGAGAGGAACTGTGGTTTGTGTCCTGGAGCATGCAAGCTTGTCTGTCCACATGTCTGGCTGGCTGTTACCCCTCTGTGGAAACTCAGACATATTGGGCTCTGTAGTGTGCACACCAAGTGAGCTCACAGCCTGGACCTTGGGACCCAGCTCATTAGATGCAGAGTTAAGAAGCCCACCTGAAGATTCTAAAGGTGATCATTGTTTTAAAAACTCACCTGCTTAAGATAAAAGGAAAACGCGGCCAACAATCGCTTAAAAGAAAAAACTCATTTGAATTTTTTTCACCTTTACCCAGAAGCTACCAAGTAAATTTATTAAGCTTTTGTTTTATGAGGAATCATGACATATGTCCAAAGAGATTTTACATAGCCACTGCACACCAATCCGACATGCAGTTCCAGGCTGTTTTCCCCTCCTGTACCCTAGCATTCACCCTGAAAGATGAAGACACTATGCCTTTTTAAATATTTTGGTAGTTTCTACCATGCTTCTCTGAATGTAGTGGCCTTTCACCGATGTTCAATGTCCATTCAAGAGTTCAAAGAATAAAACAGTTCAACATTCTCGTTTGTATTTCTCTTCTTTTAGGTGGACTGGCCTATGTTAATGAGTGCATCCTACATTTGAGAAAAAAAATGTCTGAGAAGCAAAGAGTAGAAATTCTCCAGAAAGCTTGCATATGCTTGGAATATCTTCCCAACAGCTCAGCAGGTTGACTCAAGTTTCCAGGAAACCAAAGTCCAAAACTCTGCTGACCTTTGGGAGTTTTAGGTTGATCCAGACAGAAGAAAGCAGAGAAAGAACAACTGAAGATGGCTGCAGCTTAGAGAAGGATAAACAAAGGCCTTCAGAACATTAAGATATCAGCAAGTCTATAATGTCAACAATAACGGGGTAACGATAGGGAGTGTATGGATGCTAGAAGAAGGCAGAGATTGAAAGTTACCCAGTTGCAGCAGGCAGAGAACCAGCAGAGGGCCGTGTATGGTAAGACCAAACGGAGATATTTAAAACTAAGGTAGCATCCCTTTGAAAGATCTTTATTCTCTGGTTTGGAGGTAAAAGGAAGAGGCAGGGTGGGCTCAGTAAAGGCTTCCCTCAGTCTTTGGGCCCATTGTAGATGCTGTGGATATGGAGAGTCCAGAATGGAGTTCTATGCTTGTACTTTTAGGGCCATAGTTTACCGAAGTAGTTTAGGGATCATGGATGTGATATTCTCCCACTATACATGGCAGAACTCCACCTTTAGACATAGGTTTCTTCTCTGAACATAGAAATAGCACTTGTTCTATGGTCTTCTATACACAAGAAGATCTTTCTGTCCTGGGGTTCTCTGGAACTCTAATAGGATAATCACAATATCATAATACTCCTATTTCCATCTTAGATCCATGGTTGTCTTCTTCCTTTCTGTGCCAGTGATTATGTATCTAGGTTGAATAAAATGACAGTCGTGTGATTGTCCTTTCTTCCTATAGAACTGAAGCCACTGGAGAACTGAGAGAACCTGAGTAGACATCACTAAATACTGCATTTATGAAAACATATGAACATCCTACTCTAAGAGCTGGACAGACATGTAAACCATATGATGCAGTCAGAAGACTAATACAAAGTATTAACTTGTGAAGGCATGGTCACTTTTGCTGTATTACTTCAGTGTCTAAGTTGTGAAATAAATTATGTGACATTTATCTGTCTATAAAGGTATTTAGCCTACATCTGAACATACAAGAATGAACAGACATGTATGTGTATGAGTAAATTGATTTATGTGATACAGTATATTACTAAATATGTTATTTCTAGCCACATAAATACAAAGGATTTAAATTTATACATGCAGACTTTAAAATATTTCAGATATTATTTAAGGAAAGATATACTTTCCTTTACATTTAACCACATCATTCTATCTATACAGAAGGATGATTATCCACCTCCTAATTTCTTGGCATTTCTCTTTTTCTTCCACTGCAGTTAAGTTCCCATAGTCAGGGTGGGAGTTATCACCCTTTGAGAACGTAGGTCTGAGAGTTAAATGAAACATTCTCATTTTATTTATATGGAAAAGAATGCATTGTTTCAAATCTGGGTTACTGCTTGGCATGCCAATGGTGACACAAATGACCCTAGTGGGCATTCCAGTCCTTCTTGAAAGCTTTGCAGCAATTCCTGTGATTTTCTGCTTTTACTAGAGTGATGAATACAGCCCTGTGTTTCTCAGATGAAAAAATTCCCTGTCAAATGGGCAGTGTGTTGCCCGAGACTCTTAGGAGATGTTTCCTCCTGAGGCACACCTAGTGAATTCTTGCCTACAGAATGCCCAGCTGCTCTTCTCTGTTTACACTCAGCCAACATACCTGATACCAGCCTATCTTTCCTAGGTCATGGCTTCAGCTTTCCCAGGATGAAGTTACAGCCATGTGTTCCCTCGGGCTTATAAGCAGGAGTCTGCCACCGCACCACTCCCAGGACCCATATGGAAGACAGATGGAGCATGTTGGCTCCCGTCTTGTTTCCTCCATCCTCAGTGTCAGTCTAAAAGGCCCTGAGTCTTATCATCCTGGTGTTCTTGTGAGTCCATATACCTCCTGCATCTTGGTGCTTCTGAAGTTTCTGCAGGATTGGGCACACTGAGTTCCCAGTACACTTCTCTAGAAGCAGCATTAGCCCCAGAGGAGAGCTGGATCCTCTTAAATGCTTTTGCTTTCCTGAAGACACAACATGTTTTCCCTTTCACTGCACATCTGACCCCCAAGTTCTTTGTTATCACACTGTTTCAAAAGAAAAAAAATTACATTACTCTTAAGAATATAAATCCTGAAAAACAAAGGCTCAGATCTGAATTTAGTCTACCCTTTTCATCTTTATTTTGGCCTGATTTGTTGGCGCCCTGAAAACAAATCATCCGACATGGCTTCCATTTCATCTCTATCTTGGTTGCAGCTATTGAGTCTCCATCTTTCTTTACTCTCCCTCCCTTTCAACTCTGGGTTGCCCAGCAACTTCAAACAGCTGGTTGCCCAAACAGGGAAAGTAAATGGGATTAACTCTGGAGGAAACTAATTGAAGGCAGCATTAGTACACTATGTGGCCAATCAGAATTCTTCCAATACTTGCTGATTACCTTGCACTCTGCTGCCTTAAATGAGAGCATGGACTATGCAGTGTTATAGGTGGAGAGATTGCCACAGACTTGAAATATTAACAGCAGCTACCACATTCACACCAGTACCATCTCTCTGCTGGAGAAGGAGCACAATGTCAGGTCACGTGTCTTCCATGCCCCTCTCTTCTCCTGCAAGAGACCCTGTGTGCATTTGCTGACTCTCATATCCATTCAGTCACTATGCATACTACCACCATAGGCCATTACAGAAAATCTGTGGGCTCCATGGTGAGCCAGTCCTTGGTTTCAACCTCAGCTCCAGTCTCCTCCAGCTCCTGGATACTGAATTCAGTTGCTTAAACTGTCTAAGTCTTGTTAATTTCAACATTGGCAAAGATCAGCTTATTAGTGCCTGCATCAGAGAGACATTGGGACGCTTATGACAAAATATAGGAACAGCGACCTACAATGGTTACTGCCTGGCTTAGCCCTGATAATTCCCCTCTCCTTCCACCTGCAGGCGGAAGAAAAGCTAATGGTGCTTTAGCTAGCTTGGAGCTTAAGGCTGTTATTTCAAGCATCAAGTCACAACATATGAATGGGACTTCATAATTTTGAGAGACATGGATAGACATTAGAGCCATTTCTAAGAAGAAACTAATAGATTAGGGTGAATGATGAATCGGGAAGAACTGTTAATAGTGTCTTTGGTTTTTTAATATTTTTTTATTATTTGATAGTTCCATAGGTTTGTATAATGAATTTGCATCCTCCACATCCTCCTCCCGCTGGAATCCCTCTTACCAAGTTGCCTTCCTACTTCGACAACTCTTTTGTGCGTCACTCAGTTAGTTTCTTGCCTGAGTATGGGTGCGAGGTTATTTATTGGAGCATGAGCAACTTGTCTGTGGCTACACAACTGAAGAAAGAAAATAACCTGCCCCAACAATTGCTGATTGTTAATAGTCCTTCGTGGAAACATGGGGTCTCATGGACTTCTTTCTTTCCCCATCCATGGTGAAAGTTCAACAGTCCAGTCTTGCATGGGTCTTGCACAGACAGGCACAGTGAGCTGCAGAGTTTTTATGAGTGCTACGATCGTGTCGAGCCCAGAACGTATTTCCCTGAACATCATGCTAGCATCTCACAGCTAGAAAGAATCCTTCTGCCCCTCCACTGCAATGCTCCCTGAGCTCCAAATGGAACAGCCATATGGTCTCTACATTACCTCCTTGTTTTTGTTGATTTATTTAAGATTAACTTATTACATTTTATGTGTATGGGTATATTGCCTGCAGGAAAATCTGTGCACCAAGTACATACAAGAGAGGTGCCAGCAGAGGACAGAGAAGGCCTAGGATTCCCTGAAACTGGAGGTAGAGATGATTGTGAGCTACCATGTGGGTTCTGGAAACTAAACCCATGTCCTCTGCAAGAGCTACAAGTTTCTTTTACTGATGAACCAACTCTCTAATTCTACCTCCAATGTTTTGGACCTAGATAATATTAGACATTGTTGCCCCTGATGAATTAATGATAAAAGGGAAAGAAGGATGAGGCTCAGCAGGGCACTGGCAATTTCATTCCTCAGCGTGACTGGGGTTTTCTGACCTGCTTTTCCTTCACTCCGGGACTGTCTTCTTAGCTTGTCTCCCTTTCATCAATACGAAGATTGCGTCGCATGTGCAGTAGGAAAAGAGAACAACGGAGTGCTGGCAAGATGGCATGCTGGGTGCAGGTGCTTACCGCCAAGCCTGCCGACCTGAGTCTGAGCTATGGCACACACATGGTGGAAAGAGAGAGCCGAGTTCCACAAAAGATCTCCAAAACATGCTTTCCCTCCCTCTCCCTCTCTATGTAAACCAGAAAAGAGATAGGAGAAAGAAATAACCAATATCCTGTATCCTGAATAGGTTTCAAGAGGTTCACAGGTTTCAGGGTCGGGCCTGTGTGACAAACTGCTACTGCCTTCTTTAGTTTATTCATTCATTTGACAAACAGCTGCTTTCTCCCAACTGTCTTTTAATGGAGAGAATAAACTATGAACACTAATCCAATAAAGAAACAAAATTTCTTAGCCATTTTTTTGTTTGTTTACTTTCACCAAAGACAGAGTCCATCTTTGTAATCCGGCCTTGCTAGAGATTATGTGTTTCCTCTACTTGAAGACAGATGGCTTTGACAACAAAAGCAATTGGAGGAGAGGCAGACAAAAGGCATACCGAAACTACACAGAATAAATACATAATTCAATGATATTAACCTCTCAGCTACCTGGGAAGGATTCTTTGTAGCTCAAACAGGGAGCCAGCTGGTGAAGAGAAACTGTGTTTATCATTTATTTAATACACAGGGCTGTTGCCGAGAGAAGAAAAGTTTAAAAGTAATGTCAACAGCCAAAGGATCACACCCAGAGTCATCTGGCTCACCTCGAGCTTCTCCCCAAGGCAGAGCTGACATGAATTCATTCAGGGCCATTCTATTATTCATGCAAGGAACTGTCCATCACAAATGCAATATGAAAAGGAAGCACGCCGAGCAAGGTGTGGCGTATCAACTCTAATGACTGGCGGTTTCATTTCATGACTTCTGGGCTGTTCATCCAAAAGTACCTGATGCAAAATTTAAAGCTCAGGATGGTTTAAAGGGAGCATCGTCACACTTTAAGAAACCATGTCCTCCTGGTTTGCTGGGAAGTGCAAGAAATTGAGTGGAAGGAGGGGATGAGAAACAATGCAAAGCTTGACAATAGGAAGAGTGGGGGGGTTGTGTCCCCCCCAGTCTCTCAGGCCTACCCCACAGAAGTCACTAGTCTTTGGGATAATTTGGGGAAATTGCTCTCACTGTTTCTAATCCTAGATCAACAGAGAACACAGCAAACCTCCTGTAGTATCTCATCTGCAGGAGATCTAGAGCATGAGTGTGATTGCTGTCTGCTGGCCGATGCACACCCCTGCTGACATCTAGAACAGACGGAGGAATAAGGGATTATAACAAACATGAGACCAGGCAAGAAGCTGGGACCTGGTGCAGATACAAGACCAACAATGTCCACTCAGAACTGAGCAGGGGTCAATCTACTGCACCCAGTGATATTTCCAAGCTACCTTTCCAAAATAGTATATTAATGGTTCTAAGTGTTCAAATGTCACCAAACAGATAGGTTAAGTACACAATTGGCAGATACCTAACACCTCCACCTCTCTCTGGCAGATGCCTCATGTTTTTGCCTTAAGTGAAGACCTCCGTGTGAACCGCTGAACTGGAAACTTGAGGAGAATGGTTGGCATTTCAGTCACAATGACTAGGCTTATAGGATTCTGAGGGTCCAGTCAGAGCAGATGAGGTCAGCGAAGGAAGCCAAGGCTCACTCAACCAAGGAAGGGACTTAAAAACAGGAAGGCAAATAGAAACAGGTGTCATGGACCCAAGATTTCTTATCCTAGGAAGCCAAGAGCAAAAGCCATAGCAGATGTTTTGAGGATTGTGCATGGCCAACAGATTGCAGGACTTGCCGCCTGCGAATGGCTCGCATTTGCCAGCTGCGGAAGGATAAGGAGGCAGGCTGAGTCTGAGTAAACGCAGGGTGGAGAAAGGCCCACACACATGGCAAGTGTTGTACTGTCGTATTCTGGTCAAGCTCTAAATTTTCTACAGATGGGTACTTCTTGAAATGTGTGCAAGCAGAAGCAGCAACTGGAGAGCTGGCCCACCTACTGTTGATGAAGCTTGGAGCTCTTCCTGGGGCCACAGAGACCCAATGACTCCATGGGCCACTTTAAGTAGAATACGAAAGTCATCAAAGAAGAGCTCTCTCACCAAAGAAAATGAGAATAGTGAGTAAGCGTGAAGAGACAAATGTGAGCAGCAATCCCAGAAGACCAGAGAACAAAGCCACCAATCAAGGAGTCCATAAAGTCCCCAGCATCTGCCAGTGTCCTCATGGGGCAAGCTCCACAGACATTTAAACGTAGTGGCTCAGGAAGGGACCTGCGCGCGCGCACACACACACACACACACACACACACACACACACACACAC
>LOJH01018455.1:10192-21746 GCA_001685095.1 Ellobius talpinus
CACACACACACACACACACACACACACACACACACACACACACACTACATATGCCCATACACAGGAACACATACGCTTTTCCTTCCCCTCAGTGTATCTGCTCCATGTGTCTGCCAAAA
The DNA here is from genome assembly GCA_001685095.1 of Ellobius talpinus. NCBI lineage: Eukaryota > Metazoa > Chordata > Mammalia > Rodentia > Cricetidae > Ellobius > Ellobius talpinus. The sequence continues at coordinate 10,312 of LOJH01018455.1, forward strand.
CTTCATACTCCACATCCTGCCCCTGGGATTTCGTGGAAGGTGGAGATGAGGTAGGACGTGGGGCTGCAGTGAAGGGGTTTCTCGTAGCGAGAGTCTAGATCTGGTTCTGCTCATCACCAGTGAGTTTCAGGGAATGGACAGAGCCGGCCATAGAGCAAGGACCTGAGAGCGGTAAACACAGAACAAGGAAATAGGAGTCGATCTGGGAGAGATCAGATGGCCCTACAGTCTGCTGCCCACCACGTTCACCAGGACTCCCATTGGAAAGGCAGAGTCTGAATATTGGGGCGATTTAGAGGGCAATGGTGCAGAAGGGGTTTGATCCATTCACACAGTGTTGACTTCTTCACTACTTGCCAGGAAAACACCCATGAAGGGTTTCCCATGAGAGATGCTCATAGCACCTCCTCCTCTCCTTTCCCATGCCGCATCTGTTAAGGACAATGAGCTAGACCTTGTGTTCACAGAACATTTAAAGATATTTAAAATCTGAATCTATGCCTGCTCTATCTATGACCATCCAACAGAAAAATGCCTATTCCTTTATCAAAATACATTTGCTAGAGTGAAGATAGCAACAGCAAATGCAATAAACAGAATGCAAAAACTATTAATATGTCCACTACCAATAGAATGGCTGAATAAATTGTATTAAAACATAATAAAAGATTTTTTCATTGCTGTACAATATTCTGTTGAGAAAATAAGGATAAATCTCACTATTATAATGTCAAGAAGATAAATCAGATACAAAAATATATATCATATATACATATAAATCCATACACACATATTCTTTAAAAATGGGTAAGTGCTGGACACATTGGTGTATGACTATACACTTATTACTTGTAAGGTGGAGACAGGAGGATTGCGAGTTTTGGGCCGCCTTGAACTGCACAACGTTAGGGACAGACTTGACTAGGTTATAAGGCAATAAAGAAAGGACAGAGGCACAGATACATGAACAGAAAATCTGGGATTGTGTAGGTTGTGTACCAGCCCCCAGACTCAGTGCACCGGAACAGAGGAGGTGGGCTTATTGTATACAGCTGAATAAGGAGGTAAGGAATTATATGCAGTTGAACCAGGGGACAGGGTTAGCTAATCTTAATATTGGTAAGAGGTCTGTAGGGGAGCAGTCTCAGGCTGCAAACCACAGAAAGGGGGAAGCTTCATTAACATTCTGCACACACAGTCAACATGGGTACATGAACTGGGGGAGGCTTTCCAATGGGTCTTAGGCACTGGGGTCCTTGACATGGCAATACTTAGGTCAATACGCAGTCACTGAGAACTCCCTCGGCTTCCCACATGGGGCCAAATTGAAAAACACAGGGACATACTATCTCAAACAAATAAACAAACAAACATAGGCAAGGAGTATCCCTGCTATAAGAAGCTGGTAAAGCCATTATTCAAGGTGTGGGGGTAGTGAGGTGCTCACGACAGTCTGAACAGCAATTGTGTCAATATCAGCCAGTGTTCCGTTTTCAGTGAGCACATGCTTGCATATGCATGCCTATTCTTCGTGTTTAAAGAGGAGGACACCAAGCACATTTATTACCATGGAATTTATGGTATAAAGATAGATAAAACTACCAGTATCAGGGAGTGTCCCAGGGTTCCAATGACAAACAGTTAGCATCGACGGTGGCTGTGAGAGGCATCAGCTGTGCTGGACCCACATTGTTCTCTGCTGTCCCTGGGGTATATGATAACTGCACTGTCCAAGGCTGACGAGCCTCCTGGTCTTTAAAGAATGCAGCAAAGTGTGAAGTTCAGTGTGAAGCCTTGTGCACGACCTGTCTCTGCAACCCCGTGTATGCTAGTGTTTCTCTCACAGGAAAGCCCACAGCGGCCATGAAGACTAGATGGGAGTTTTAAAATGCCTTCCTTTGTCCAGCTCACAGGTTGCCAACTGTATGTAACATAGGCAGCCTTCTTCACCCTCATTCATTCCATCTTCCTCCTCTCCCCCTACTCCCGCCCCGGGTGGATTCAACTTGCAAGGCATCCCAGGACCATTTGTATAGCTGCTGTCTGCTAGAGATGAGGGCACAGAAGAACAGTGTCCTCTTCCTAGACAAACCCACCTGCGTCCTCAGAGTGGAGCATCTTTAGTCTCCCCAACCATAGGGAATGGTCCAGAGGCAACAGATGACAATCCCAATGGAACTGTTACAGAACTCTGAAGGCCCAGGTTCAGGAACTGAAGTCGGTGGAAGGAAGGTGACCTCTATTTCCCTCCTTCCAAAGTTTTACAAAGGACTTCTGAAACTCAGCCCAATCATTTCTAGTATCCTCCGCTTTTTCCCATGAAGTCTCTTTGTCCTGCCTAACTTCTCAATTCCTTTCCCACTCCTAAGCTCTGTGTTGCTATTTCTCTATCAATTTAGATTTGTTATTATGTATTCATTGAGCTCATAAATAGAACTGTGCCCTGTAGGAAGAGCCTGAGAAATTAAACACATTGTATTCAATTTATTTTGAAATTAACACTATGGCAAGTGAACCAAAATTTCATTTCTTTATACACTGGTTAACAAACACACACTTTGGCAGATGCGAAAACGCCTTTCCCAGCCTCCCTTCTTCCTGTAAAGGCTTTACAGGATGGAAGTTCGATTCTACAGACCTTCCCCCTTTTCTCCAATATCAGGCTTCCCTTCTTTTGTTGACCATCTTAAACAAGCAGGCGGATGTTTCCTTCCTTTCTTTTTAATTGCTCCTGTGGATGTGTGAGGCAGTTCTCAATAAGATGCAAGCAGTGCTGCCCACACAGCAATAAAGGGGGCTTTGTGGGACTCCCAGCATGGGCTGCCTCTCAGCCTTGGGGTCCATGGTCCCCTTCTGCAAAGGGCTCGGTGACCTTCAGCTTCTCCCTCCCATACCAAAGAGATGCTCTGACTGTGAGAAACCCAGCAGGTAGGACAGCCAGCACAAAGAGCCTGTCCCCCAGCACGTCTGTCTTCCTTCACTCTGACAGTCTATTATTATGGCTTAAGTAACAGTTGTACTTCATGAGGGTGTGAGGGCACTGGCACGAGGGCTGACTGAAGCTATTTCACCTGAAGATTTTTGCTATTCAGCTAGCTTTCCTGTTAATACACTGATAGTAACAGTGATTAGCAAAAATACTCTTCATTAATTTACACCTGAGTGACAGAGAGAAGCTTGCTAAGTGCTTCAGAATAGAACAGGCTTACATTAGGGTGCAGAGAGAGCAACATATTTTCTGGTTATGAACAGAATTATGGCTAAAGCCCACAGCAAATGAACAAACAGAAATTACCTGTGTTGATTCAGCATTATTCTCAAGATGGATTGCTCACTTAAGGAAGGACTTTCACCTTGCATAGACTCGTTAGTACTTCAACGGGTCCAGCAAGACTATTGATTTTTTATCCTTCTGTGGGTTCTCTTAACATAAGTTAGATGTAGCCAGACCCAGGTAGCCATGATTGTCATTAATGCTGAAGAGAGCAGACATTGTCCTCTGCATGACAGGCTTGGACTTCTGCAGCATTACATTTTAAAGGAACGATGACAGAGTATTCCATACAGTTCATAGGGGTTAGGTCATTCTTGAGGCCCTAGCACTAGAAATCAAGTGTAAAATGAACACTTTATGTCCCTCTAAAATTCAGTGCACAGTTAGTTGGCTCTATTATTTGGTGCCTGTGTGGCAGCGAGCACAGTTATTTACCTCATGGTGGCTCAGAAGCAAGGAGGGCCAAGAGCAAGACAGGACTTCACTATCTTTTTTAAGGACACAAACACAATGGCATTTCCTCTCTAGGTCCCACCATATAAACGTTCTACCATCTTTGACTAGTCTGGGGACTAAACCAATGTATATGTCGCTGGGGGACAATAGAAGTTCCAAATGTGACAGGGACTAAGGAAGACCGGTGTTACAAGGCCAGGAATCTAAAGGTCACGTGGAGATATTGGAAAGGGAGAAATTCCCCCAACCTTACAGATCTCACTGGTGAAGTCCGATTTGGCCTCCTGTCCTTAGATGCCTTTAGAAACCTAAGCTGAGATTCCTCATGAAGATCCCTGGCACAGCACTTAGGAAAGTATTCATGACAAATTGCCATTCCCAATACACCGGTTATGTCCTTAAGCCCAACCGAACAGGATGAGTTGTTGCTAGATCAAAAATAGCTTTCCTTTGAGATTATTTTTGATCAAAGCAAGGGGATGGTAGAGATAAACGTTGCGAGGGGAGCTGCTATTTCCTTGGAAGAGTTTTACACTGTTTCCTTTCTTCTTGTCGAGGACCCTCTTTTGAAATGTGGGTCACCTTTGCCAGCACCTCTCAGAAGATGGTTTCACTAGGGCAGTGCTAGCGTGAACCTTGTGCACCCTCCATCTTCTCTGCTTTGCTTCTTTTCAATGTTTATCCTCTGCCCTGAGTTGGACAAGAACCAATACCATTCTTTTTCTACACAAGGGGAAACTGTTAGCCTTATTCTTTTACCTGGGCCCATGCTCCCAACACACAGCAAAGGCTCAGTTCCCTCCCCACCCCCGCTTTTTGTCCTACTTGGATATAGCAGAGGCTAAGACCTGGCCCTTGTACGTGGTTGGGTGGCATATGTTGCGGTCCTCCTTGTGCCTTCATAAGACTAGGGAATAATTCCCGAGTTTACCTACTGCAGGAAAACCAAAGGACCACTCTTTTTTCTTTTAAATGCCCATCAGTTCACACTTTTCCTACTGTAACAGCCTGACTCAAACAATTTCTATCCTCATCCTGTTTGATTTGTCATTTGCAACATGACTTGGCCTATGCCAGAGTGAGCATTTATCAAAAATAACAATAATAATCTTAAGATGTTATGGTTTAGGCCTGTGTATTTCATTAAAACAACAGGAATACATATGATGAATGTGTTTAATATCTGTACATAAACAATTGAAAACTTTTTGGAGAGAAGTAACTATCTCTTAGGTGCATGTGGCTACACTGTGTTCTCAAATTCCCAAATGGGAAGACATGACGACACCATGATGTCTATTCTCCTGAGTAACTGACAGATTCAACTGCATTTTAGGTGACTTCATACTTAAGACAGTAAAACTAAAGGAACAAATACATTAAACTGTCTACGTAAGATGCTGCTATAGTGAGAATCTTTGGACATTTCTGAAGATAACAAAATAGGTTTCCTTGAACAAGGATTTCTCTAATGTCTTGATGTGGCCAGATATTATTAAAGCAAAATGAGATAGGGTAGTGAAAAGGGCCCTGGCTGAACCCGGGACCGGGGCTTCTCCATCATCAGTGCCACAGATCTTCCCAGGGACATAGGCATACTGGAAACCTGACTTATTAGAGTCTTAGTTGTTTGATTTTCTAAAACTCCCAAAGCTTTAGTAAAAACTGAAGATGCTTCAGTTTAAAAAGATGTTACATTTATATAATTAAAAATAAAAATAAAGAATTTAAGTTAATCAATTCACAAGGAAGTTAGTTATTTAACTTATTGCATGCTAACAAATTATCAATTAAACAAATGAAAATATTTTCTTTGTTTTTAAAATATCTAAAGGGAGATGGGTTCTTTAACATTAAATTGATATCCACTTTTCACTGGAATGTTATCAGTGGGCTACAATGTGACGCAGTTCTAAGTCAGACTAATTAACCCTTTATTAGATTTGATCTGATACACTGGCCATGGTATCAATGTGAACAGTTCTAAATGTGTAGAATGGGTAAACTGGAAGGTTATTTCTACATACATGTCATATATACATGGGCACACACTTATAAAATTAAGGAATAGTCTCACATTACTTAAATTGATGGACTTTTATAAAGTTAAAGCAGAGATGATAAAGGCATAATACAGGTTTGGAGTCCCTGATATAGAAGTCTGAACTGAGATTTTATGTGTTGACAGGATAGCCCAAGTGGAAGGTTCCCCTCCTGTGATGGTCACAGTCCTAATCACCTATACTGAAAATGCTGTGTAAGAATTTCTTTATACTCTGTGTACAAGGTAACCATGTAACCAAAGCTGGTGTTCAGGCTCAAGTCCAAGGCATTTCACTATGTAGCTACAAATATTCTGAAAGTTTTACACACACACACACACACACACACACACCTGAAACAAATGCTTCTGGTCCTATGCATCATGGGTAGGACATACTCAGAATCTGTAGAGAAATACTAAATGAGAAATATACAATGATTGGGATATAAAGAAATTCTGACTGAAGTCTGCTGTTTACAAGTACAAAAACGTCCCAGATTCCAAGTGTGTTCATTAGATATAGAAATGCAAATTCAGTTTGCATGAATTGCCATGCAGCACCTAAATTAATGGCAAAAAGAAACTGAACCGGTGCAACACAATAAAATGGGGAAAAGCAAAGAGTGAAAGCTTCAGAGCAGTGTAAAGGTTAACCCAGAGACAGCTACGATATAGGAGTGCTTTAAAACGAAGCAGAGACAGTCCCTCCTGACCCCAGCACTCAACTGCAGACACTGCCAAGAAAACAAACGTAAGTTGGGGGCACTCCAAGAATCATTTACCAACATCTTTAATGTGCAGATCAGCAAGTCCTGACAATGTGTGGGATCCTGGGAGAAGTGCAGAGAGTCTTTAAGAGTGGACGTTCTCAGGAATTTGTAGGACGGTCTCCAGAGTGTGTCATTTTCAAGCACGCCTCACAGGAATGGTGGTGGACCGGGTATTACTCAAGCGCAAGGTTACAAGTGGACGTTCTTGGTTATGAACACTCCAAAGATGTGCTTCTTTAAGCAATTATTTTAGCGATGTCAGAGTCATGAAGCAAAATGAGGAAGTCAGCACTAGAGAAGGCGATGTTAAAATGATCAAAACTGGGGACACACCTCTGTGGTAGAATACTTGCCTAGCATGTATGAAATCCCAGGTACAGCTCGGGACCCTAGCCCTGAAAGAAAAACAAGAAAATGACCACATCTGGTTCTGTGCTGGGTATGACAACAGAGGAATTCAGTGAACCTGCCTCCCAGTGGAATAAAAAAAATGGGGACACATTTGCTTTGAATGCTAGCTAAACAGCAAGAACAGCAGGAGTCTGTGGTATCTGATCAGAACCTACTCCTTTGCCCTGCCCCTCCCCCAGCTCATTGTGGCAGAGCTACTGACTAGGTGCAGCTAAGGGCACAGGTCCCTCTCCCTGTAGCTCCTAGCTAGAGGATGCCATCAGAACTCTTATTGTGTGCCATTATGGGCAATGACACACTTTTCTGCCCAGCCCCATGGGTAGAATGCTCTATCTCCAGCATGGTGCTATGGAGGTACTAGATCCCCAGTGTCCCTGGCTATTCTGTTCCTAAGACAGTGGTTTTATGCTGGGTGAGGCAAGCCAAAGCCTAATGACCTTGGACCAGTCCAATAAGTGTGCAACTTCAAATACAAGTTGTCCAGTCACTTAGAAAGACAAACACAGGCGTCTTGACCAATAGCTCCAGGACTGTGACTCTGGGGATTTTGCTTTGAAAGAACTGATACAGTTTTTAACAGACTGTAGAGAGGCACTTAGGCCTGTGGAAGTGTGGGGGGGTGGGGGAGTAGCTGGAGAGCTAGTAAGAGATTCATTGGCTATGTAGGAAAAACTGTCTGCCAACTGTCTGCTGGAGAAAACAGAAGGGAAAGATGATTGGGTGAAATCCTCACAGTGTCTGAGTCAATGTCTAAAACTGACTTCAGGAATTTGTTTACAAAGACCAAATTCTCATGTCCTGGAGCCTTGCTGAAAACAATAGCAAGACCTGCAGGCCAGGAGTGGAGCTCCACACTTCTTACATTCCTTGGGGGAGAGTGAACATTTCCAACAACTGTCACCCAAGAGTCACTCACTGTCCTTGGATCCAGTGGCTCCATCCTCAAGGAGTAAGGATAGACCCTTGGTGCTGTGTGGGGACATAGAATTCACTAAAATAAACGAGGTATTCACTAAATAAGTCAGCGAGCAAGCACAAACAGGAAGTCTCACAGTGGGTCCCTGAATGGAGTTCAAGCTGTCAGGCCTGGTGGCAAACACCTTTACCTACTACTGAGCCACTTCACTAGCCCAGAACTCACTTGTGAAATTCCATGGGTACACATGAACTACAATGTACAGTAATAAAGATGAAATGTTTCTCAGAGTTTCCAGGTAGTGGAGTTGAACTGGCTGAGTCAGTAAACTTAGAGAGAGGGCAATAGAGTTAATACAACGGAGGAGGGTGATAGAGTCAAAACGTTCACAGAAATGGGTGGACATTAACATAAATGAAAATTCAAGAGAAAATGAGTAAAATGGTGAAAGAAAATATTAGAGCAATCATACTAGAAGAATTAAAAATAACAAAACAGTAACCGACACATCCAAATGGCTCAGAGAACTCCAGGTGTGATAAAGATAAGATCCTGGTGGGCGTTGCACTGTGCACTTACCCAGGGGCACCAGGAGAGGAAAGACATGGCAAGTATAGTGGTAGCTGCTGCAAGAGTGAAGTGCAGTGATGACATCAGACCTGGTCAACATGCGCAGTAACCACTAAAAGGTCAAGTTTGACCAGATCACAACACACATGATTATTAATGTACTGTATTGTGTGTCTATATACTTTTAAAGAATATCTTTATTTCTGGATTTTTCAAGACAAGGTTTTCCTGTGTGTATTCTTGGCTGTCCTGGAACAATTCCTGTAAACCAGGCTGTCCTCGAACCCACAGAGAGAGAGCTACCTGCCTCTGCCTCCTGAGTGCTAGGATTAAAGGTGTGTGCTACCACTGCCCAGCAACATTTCTGTGTACTTATGATAAATACTCATAAAATGAAAGTAGATAACTTTCCATTTTCCACAGCATCAAAATGAATAAAATGCTTAGGAAAAAATAACAGAGACCTGCAAAACTCATGTTCTTGCTTTGCTTTTGAAGGTTCGGGAGCTAAGTCCAGGACTATATGCAGGGAAACACATTACTACCACTGAACTGTTTTTAGGTTATAAAACTCTGGCGAAAAATATCAGAAAATATTTAAATTCGTGAAAATAAAAATGAATCCCATGTTCACTGACTAAACTATTGAATGTTGTCCACTTTTTAAAACTTGCTAAAATGACCTACAGACTCAACACAGTCCTTAATAGACCTACAACTTGCATTTTTTGGGTTAGGTATTGATGAGCATATTCTACTATTTATATAGAATTGCAAGGGACTTAGTCAAGGCTTGGAGGACTCGAACTTTTGCACTGTTGAAACTGACTGTGAAGTTATAGAAAGGTGGCAGAATGTCACTTCAAAGAGCAGACAGAAGTTAATGAACTATAACTAAAACCATAGAGATAAAATCACTTTTCTGTGATCAACTGATATTATATTAACAAAGGGTGCTTGACCCATTTAATGGGAGAAGATAATATTTTCCATAAATGTTTTGGAGAAAGTATGTATATTTAAAAAAGAAAGTTGGTGTATACCTTGCCATACTATCTAAAACATTAATTTAAAAATGTATACTCAATGCTGAGAGATGGTACAGATTATAGTGATTGATGTAAGCCCAAAGACTTGAGTTTTGTCTCCCAGAAGTCATACAAAGAAGTCCAATATGGTGGTATGTGCATGTAAACCCTAAACTGGGAAAGTAGCTAGCCAGCTAGCCTAATTTAACCAACAAATTCCAGACAAGTGAAAGACTCTGCCTCAGAAAAGTTGGTAGACATATCTCTGGGGAGTGATACCCAGAGATCATCTTTGGCCTCCACCTTCACATAAATAATGTGTACACAGCTATGAGAGTAAACGCTACATGGCCCTTAGAAGACATATAAAAAGATCCTTAAGACTTTGGATCTGACAAAGCTCTGACATTAGAAGGACAAGAAAGGGGCAAAAAAATGAAACAGATCAATATGACCCCAGCAAAAGAAAATACTCTTGCTTCACAGGTTAGTTCAACTAAGAGAAAAGATAACCCATAAAACACTATAAACATTATGGGATATTATTCAGTAGTAAAAAAGAATGAAGTGTTTATATACTATACAATGGATGAGTCTCGTAAATTTTGTGCTAAGTAAAATCTAGACAGGAAACATTATTTTCCAAATAAATTTCCTAAATTGACAATACATAGAAAAAGAAAGCAGACTGGTATTTTTGACCAGTTGGTAATGAGAGGCTAAACAGGGTCAAATAATGATGAAAGCAGGCTATTTTTGACTGCAGTGATGGCTTTACATATTTGCTAGCATGCTGAAAACTGAATGTCACATGTTAAATGGGTGACCTATATATAAATAAAGCTTTAAAAAAGAAATTGAAGTAGAGCCAACACTAAATATAGGCAAATACTAAAAAAAAAAATAAAATTACAAGCTTAGAAATTTATAGAAAACAGCACAAGATGATTCAATAGAAAATAAGAAGCAGAAATTACCCTTCATCTGTCATTATGGTCTTAATTTTACCAACACAACTTTAAAAAAAATAGTTTCTCAGTAGTGGTCTTTTAGTAACATACTTATTTAAATTTATGACTCTAAAGTACAAAGAATACAAAGATCATATGCAAGGGCATGAAAAATGGGTCTCACATATCACACAGATAAAGCCAATTCACATTTTTATCATTTGTTACATTTCTGTTGGACCCTCAACAGACTAATATAATGTCTGCCTACACTAGAGGGGATTTCTTTAATGTTACTTTCTCTACTATTTCACATGCAATTGTCTTCTAAGAACACTCTCAGACAAAAGTGAAAACCATCTAGGTACCTTTAATCCATACTGACACTTAAATTTAACCATCACATCATACTAGAGTTGTTGGGTTTGTTGTTTGGAATTAATGTCTCACTATGCTTCATAGACTAACCTCTTGTATTAGCATCCCAAAATGCTGGGATTACTGGAAAATGCTATTATGTCCACAAAGCTAAAATGTGAATAACTACCAGGAATATATGATCTAAATGATGTATCAATGAAAAAAGAAAGAGACTGTCATATGGATCTAAAGAATGTCACCCAATTATATGTTGTCAACAAGAAATTCTCTGAAGTTCAAACTTTGACACAGAGTTAGTACCTCCATGAAAAATCATTCATGGATTTGGAAGGATTGAAACCAGACACAGTGTTCTCTATCTTACCACGAATTAAGAAAAACCATAGGGAAAAAAATCTTTTAAGAATGTTCTTTCACATGATCCACAGGTCAACAAGAGTTTTATTAAAAATACAAAGAAAGAAAAAGAAAAGGTGTACAGCAAATATATAGTGGCATCTTATACAGTACTGATCAGGAATATCATAGCACTAAATGCTTACAATTGCTATATGAAAAAAAAGACTTCAAGTGTAGTGAATGGGAGAGCAGGGGCCTGCTTTCGTCCCACCCGGCTCCCGCACGGCTAGCTTATA
>LOJH01018456.1:0-21746 GCA_001685095.1 Ellobius talpinus
AATCTACATGGGAAGTAGAAAAAGACAAGATCTCCTGAGTAAATTGGGAACATGTGGACCTTGGGGGAGGGTTGAAGGGGAGGGGAGAGATAGGAGGGGAGCAGAGAAAAATATAGAACTCAATAAAAATAAAAAAACCCAAGCATTTAGAGATTAAAGCTAAGGGAATAAAAAGTACAATAAACAAAATGTCAAAATTTTTACCAGGGCCAAGGGTGGGGACACACATGTATAATACCAGGTCTTAGTGGATGAAGGCAGGAGGATCAGGAGTTCAAAGTCAACTTTGGCTTGATAGCAAGTTCAAAGCTAGCTTGGGCTGCATGAAGCATTCATCTCTAAACAAACAAACATAATCTTTAACAGAAGAAATATATGAAAGACAAAGCAACACATCTCTGAAAAGAAAAGATAGATAAAACCTAAAAATTAAGGGAAGAACAGCTCAATACTAAGTGTTCCAGAAAGAAAAAATAGATTATCAAAAATAAATAATACAAGACCATTTCCAGTAACTGAAAAACATGGGTTTCTAGATGAAGACAGCCCAATGAATGTCCCCAAAATAAAGAGACCAAAGCACATAGTTATGAATTTTAAAGTTGCTATAAAAGAAGAAACAGATTCCTAAAAACTTCCAGACTATTTAAAAGGTCACATTCAAAGCTGTCAGGAAAGGGATGGTATGGGGTGTCTCAACAGCAATGTTGGAAACTGGTAGACAATGGGAAAAATACCTTACACATTCCAAGGGTGACTGAGTACCAAATCACACTACCAAACTTATGTTAAGGAAGAGTAAAGACATGTTCAGACAGACAGTTTACCTCAATGTGCCCACTTTGGAAAGATTCTTGAGGGTGTGCCATATCAAAACAACAACAAAAGATAATCCCTCAGAAAATAGCATGGAATTCAGAAAACGGGAAGCCTCTCTATGACAATCAGGGAAAGCTTAGGAAAGTATCCAGTCTACAGAGAAGCTGGTGGTGGTGCACTGACTGGTTTTGTGTATCAACTTGACACGAGCTAGAACCATCAGAAAGGAGGAGCCTCAGTTGAGGAAAGGCCTCCATGAGATCCAGCTATAAGGCATTTTCTCAATTAGTGACCAATGGGAAGGGCCCAGTCAATGGTAGATGGTGCCATCCATGGACTGGTGATCCTGGGTTCCATAAGAAAGCAGGCTGAGCAAGCCAGGGGAAGCAAGCCAGTAAGAAGGACTCCTCCATGGCTTCTGCATCAGCTCCTGCCTCCAGGTTCCTGCCCTGTCCGAGTTCCTGTTCTGACTTCCTTCGGTGATGGATGGCAATGAGGAAGTGTAAGCCAAATAAACACTTTCCTCCCCAACTTGCTTTTTGGTCATGGTGTTTTGTCACAGTATTAGGAACCCTAACTAAGACAGGTGGAGAGGTTACAGATCTGGAAAATAAATAAATAAATAAATAAATGAATGAATGAATAAATAAATAAATAAATAATAAAGTGACAGGGATAAGCTTCCAAAAAGTCACAATCTAGAAAGACCTATCATTAAATTTGGAAGGCCAAAAGATGAGAGAAAACCAGGTAAATAAAAAAACTTGTTAGCTAGGAGCTAGAGAGATGGCTTTGTTGTTAAAAGCACTGGTTGCTCTTCCAGAGGACCTGGGTTCAATTCCTCACAACCGTCAGTAACCGCAGTCCCAGCAGCTCCAATGCCTTCCAACTTCCACAGTCATCAGGCCACATATGATACACTGATACACATGCAGACAAACCCTTATATACATAAAATAATTTTTAAAAAATTTATTTGAAAAATTTCATTTTGAAAATAAAATTTCATCTTTCTATAATACTTGGTTCAGAAAAAAAAGATAAGCACAAAGCCATAATAACGAAAACATTTAATATGTTCTTGCTATGGTTTGAATGTGAACTGTCCTCCATGGGCACTGTTTGGAGATGTTAGGGAACCCTTGAGACACTGGGTCAGCAGGGTGCATGCATCCCACTGGGTGAGGGTCCTGAGGCTGAGGGTTATCGTCCTCCCAGTCTCCAGCCCACACTTTGCTTGCTGTCTGAAGCTGCAGCACCCCCAGCTGCCTCAGGCTCTCACCTACATGGACAAAGCCAATCCAGCCTCCACCTCTTACCACCCGTGATGGGCTGCATCCTTAAACAGAGAGTCCGAATCAGTCCTTCCTCCCTTAAGTTGCTTTCTTGGGGATCTGGTCACAGTAATGAGACAAGTAATAACATACTTAATCAAAATGTGTTGCAGCTATTTGGGGCTGACATAGAAAAAACGAGTATGAGTGCAGGAATTAATGCAAGAGGGCTAACTCTCAAACTGCCAGCTAAGATCTAGAAGGAAAAATCAAGAAATAGCAGGCTAGGGATGCTTTCATGAAAGTATACCTAGGGAAAGAAGCTGCATGATTTAGGGTTGAAAGCAGTTGTCTCGAGAGAAAGGAATAGGCCACCTAACATTCTACTGTGGACATCGTAAATTTTTCCATGTCTTTGAACCTCAGCTCTGTAAGCAAGTTCTGGAAGGACACAGGAGCATGTGTGTGAGAGATACACAGTGTCTGAGTCCAGTGTTCTTTGTCACCCTCCTTGTACGTAGCATTCACACTTCTTTGTGAGCACAGAATCCTATCAGACCCCACTGCGTGTCTAGAATCCTGATAGACCCCACTGCGTGTCTAGAAGCCCATTAAAAGGGAAAGCAAATCCATGCAGATAAGAGGGCCATGCCTACAACCGAGAGAGGAGCATGGACAAGTCTAGAGGCTGTACTGTCACTCAAACCCAATCTTGCTTCTGAAGAAGGAAGAAGCATTGGTTCTGGAAACAGGACCAACTAAGGAGCTCCCCTGTCCCTTCTTGCTCAGGTTACATCCCTGCCTTAGCCAGTGACTGTGGGGACAATGATGACACAAGAGGAACAGACAAGATAGGACTCATAACAGTGTCTTCCTTGTCAATAAGCAGACGGTGGACCATCGGGAATGAATGTGCATGTTGCGGAAACAATTCAGAAAGCAACCGAGTGGTTTCAGCAGTGGGGATAGTTTCATTCACTATTTCCGCTGCCCAGGGAAGATCACTCAGAAAGGCCAGTTGTGCAGCTGTGGCCACACTGTGTGTTAAAAGCTGACATTGGCATTTAAAATAAAACTGGCACCAGAGGGTGGACATGTAGCAAAGCCTCCAAGAGCATGCCTGGCCATGTTTGAGGCCCTGGGATTGAAGAGCAGTACCACAACACCTGGCCTGTACAAAATGAAAGTGAATGGTAGGATGCTTGCTGAGAAGTTGGGCAGGGGCCCGGCGAGGTGGTTCAACAGGTTAAGTGGCTTGCCATGCAGACCTGGCAGCCTGAACTGGACACCCAGAACTCATGTAAAGATGCAAGGAGAGAACTGACTACACACAATTGTTCTCTGACCTGCATTTACACACCACGGTACATGCACCCGCGTACACACATGCACGAATACACATACACACACACATGCACGCGCATGCATACACACTGATAATTTTTAAAAAGAGTGTGAGCTAGGTGGTGGTAGCACACAGCTTTAATTCCAGCACTCAGGAGGCAGAAGCAGACGGATCTCTGTGAGTTCAAGGCCAACCTGGGTTCCAGGACAGTTGGAGCTACACAAAGAAACCCTGTCTCAAAAAAGGGAGGAGGGGGAGAAAGAGAGAGGCCTTAACTTTAAAAACAAGAGGAGGAAGAGGAAAGGGGGAAAGAAAGAATTTAGGGCCGGTAAGATGACTCAGCAGGTAAAGACACTTACTTGTCTGACAGCCTGAGTTAGAACCCCAGAACACACATGATGAATCTAGAAAACCCATGCCCACAACTTGTCCTCTGCCCTCCACACATGCATACCCCAGTAAATAAGCATAAAAAAGTTTATATTTAAACCTTTTTCTTATTTAGAATATTAGGTAGGAATACAAAATAGCTCAACAACGTAAGAAACTGAAGGAAGGGAAAGCCTTCTATTTTCGCTCCTCTTTGCCTGGTCTCACTGAGCTATGAAGCTGGCCACCCATCCTCCAACATCCCCACTGGCCAGCCTCGGCTGCCAGCATCTTCCTGACTCCAGAGAGAAACAGCCCTCCCTGTCTGCAGTGGATACCCCTCCCTGATCTGGAGCCCAGCACTTCTCCTCCTGCCCATCCTCTAAGGCACAGCACAGCTGCACACACAGGTGCACTGCCCAAGGGGACCCTTGAGGCCCCCGTCTTCCAGGTGCCCCACACATCCCACTACCTGGCCCTGCATCCCCACCATGGAACAATGACTGCACAGACAGGGCCCGGCCACCAGGCCCAGGGAAGGACTTACTCGAGGAACCTGGTGATGTACTGGCAGCTGCAGCGGGACCAGGTGAGCGGGATGCCTCCGTCATACAGGAGCTGTGGAGACATGATGAAAGGCCGTTTCCCAATGGACTCACAGTCATTGCCGGTGCCGTCATGCTGAATGCCAAAACTGCGTGAGAGCACAGGCCCCAGGGGCAGGTGAGCAGCAGGAGGCCACCAGGCCTCCTTCCTGTGAAGGCCTGCAAGGGGTACAGTCCCAATTCCCAGGGCTAGCTCTGTCATGCACTGGCTGTGTGGCCTTGAGACAGTCACACACCCTCTCTGAGCCTGTTTCTTTAATGCACAATATGGGGACGACTGTAGTGTTCCCTGGGTTTCCCATCTACGTGTACCAGGCTGGGCCTGAAATGACGTTTTTTGAGACCCTCAGAACCCCATCCTTGCTCCCAGAGCAAGCCAAGAATGGCAATGCAGGAGACACAGATGGGAGTCTATTGTGGCCCTGCATCCTCCCTGACCCCAAGATGATGTCAGGTTGTTAACTTGAGTTAAGATGTCTGTGCTACCACCTCCCAGGAAGGTCTCAAGAAACCATCCTTAGAAAAGGACCAAGAAAACGTTCCTGAGCACCAGCTAGGAACCAGGAACCATGCCAACTACTAACTCACTTAGCCCTCATCACCCCAGAGAGCCTCAGAGAGGCCAAGGAACTAATCAGCGTAACACATCCAAGAAAGAAGGACTGGGGCCACCAGCACAGGCATGGCTGTCACCCAGTCCAGATCCTCTGACCTATAGAGCTCTCTGGGAACCTGCAGTGAAGCCGATTCACAAGCTAACCATCCCTAGCACAGGCGGCAAAAGGTCCAGGCCACACTACATGGGAGTCACAGACAGAGGTGACATTACTGCATCCAGCCCCCTCTGTCTATGGGGACACACAGAAGCCCACAAAGGACATGGCATGGAAGCAGAGTGATAAGAATCAAAGATGCCAGCACCAAGGGCAATAAAGGAGGTGGCCAAGGCTCCATACCATGACCAGCCATCCTCACTCCTCTCCCATGACACGCTGCAAATGGGTCTCAGTGATACCCCAGCATGCCTCTCTCCTTCTTACGGAAGGGCAGTCTTGTTGAGGAAAACAGGGACAGTGCCGGGGCTTTGTGGTTAAGACTGCCATCGCAGACACTATACTATTGTTCCCTAGGGTTTTGCGACCTATGATCCTTCCTGGCTGGTGCCCAAAAGTAGAAAGGTAAAGTTGGGCTCCTAACTGGCAATGGGGACAGTTGAGTTACCTGTGTCCTAGTTCGTGGGCCACCGTGAAGGCCAGTGGCAGGCCAGTGTCCTCACTGACACTACAGCTGAGGTGAGGATGGCACATGCCAGCCACGTGAGACAGGCCCAGGGTTTCACAGGGGTGGTTCATGGCTGCACACAAATCCTTCCTGCAAAGAAAGAGTTGATCACAGGCTGGCTTAGTCTACTGCCAACAGGGCGGGGAGGAACCTGGGCCACCCCAGATCCAGGGAGAGAGGGTGTCACTTCTCATCACTCTGACATTGGACCCACAATGGCCATGTTAGAAGCAGGTACTTTGCTTACACACAACCTTTTCCAACACACTGGGACCTCGAAAGGATGTGTGTCTAGAACAAACTACGTTGGTACCACTCCAGCTACTGTAGCCCAGTAGAGGGAAGGTAACTCCAGGCAGAATACAACAGCACAGGCTCTGAGCCACAGAGATAGCTCAGTGGGTAAAGGCACTTGTGGCCACCTGGTGTCCTGACTTAGGTCCCTGGAATCTACATGATGGAAGGTGAGAAACATTGCCTGCAAGTTGTCCTCTGAGTTCCACACGCATGTGCTGTGGTATGCATGTGCACATACACACACACACAAATAAATTTTAAAAGTTGGAAAAAAAATAAAATAAAATAGAGCCCCAGAATGTAGGAGAGAGGGAAGGAACTGTGATTGAAAGCAAGCAGCATAAGAGTGACTTTGAAAGCCAGTGCTCTGTAAGTGGACCCTTGGCCACCAACTTACACAACACTACACAAACACTCTAAACATACCATACACACCACAATACTCCACACACATCATATATATATATAAAACACATATAGCATATACATATACCATACACCATTCATACACACACACGCACACACACACACACACACGTGCATGTAGAACTGGTGCATCCTGAACACATCTTTGGATTGCACCTCTGTCCACCTCCTACTTGTATTATCTAAACTTCACTGGGCAAGACATTACTATGGGGAGTTTGGATGGCTACAAGGTGTCTCTTTATTGCTTATGACAATAACACAAGATTCCTCATCCCTAAGGCCCTCCCACCCTTCCTGGTTTGGTAGGTACCTGGTGAGCAGGATGGCAGTGTCATGGTGCTGCGGGTGGGCGTCCCCCTTTGTATTGATGCTCTTCTGCCATTTGCAGAAGCTCCTCAGAGTGTTGTCTGCATGGTGTGTGATCTTTAAGTCCTTCTGGAGACAGAAAGAGTGGTGGCTCATGCATCATACTGAGATCTGAGGGACAAGCCCAACTGGCCTCCACACCAAGACAGGAGTCAGAGATCTAAGGGGCAGAGAAACCAGGGTCCCCAGCCTCAACCCCTCTGTCTGTGACCTGAGAAAAAGTGTCTCAAGGGCCAAAGGTGTCAGGTTACTATCAAGGCCAAGGAGGCCTATGCTTGTCTTTCCATGTAGGGTGTTCAAGGCACAGGGCAGGAGAGCTCAGGCCATTGCTGGGGACAGCTTAGGACTATATGACTTCTCACCTCCTCATCTTCCAGCAGGATGAGGCGCACGATGGTGATGTGAATGGGGTTCCCAATGCTGGGGTCGTGAAACAGTCCAGCCACCTATGCAAGAGAGTGCGAGAGGGGATCAGGCCACAACCAGGATATAGGACATGGAACCCAGTACCCACCCCAGCCACCCAGGAGCATGCACATCTGATCACACACAAGATTGCTCTCGGGGGCACACCAACGGCTCACATTACTGGGACTATGTATGCACTTGTGCCTGCCCGTCTCCACACCTGCACATCTCCACACCTGCCCATCTGCCCAACTCCACACCTGTACGTCTCCACACCTGCATGTCTCCACACCTGCCCGTCTCCTCCACACCTGATCGTCTCCACACCTGCACGTCTCCACACCTGTACGTCTCCACACCTGCCCGACTCCACACCTGCACGTCTCCACACCTGTACTCACACTGCCCCAACCCAGCAGTGACAGATCACACACAAAATCCTTCCAGGTCACTTCCTAGGGCTCTGGCCTGTTCTGAGCAATAGCTTGAGATCTGCTTGCAAATATTGACCCTTTCCTCCGCCCCACCCCCCAAAAAAAGCCAACAGCAGCCCCAAGCTCTGAATATCAGCTGTGTAACATGGGACTCTGACTCTTCTCTTTCTATCCTGGGGAAACCAGGACCAGTCACCCCATGCAGTAGATATGAGTGGATCCTGAGAACCAAGGTGGGAGCAGGTGCCAACATGGAGCCCCCACCATTCTGCTTCCTGGTCCTTTCTGGGGGTGGCAGCTCTGGAGTGATGAGGGCAGGTGTGTTCCTGTCTGTCACAGGCCCCATGCCTACTGACATTGCTCTAAAGGGCCCCCTCTAAAGACAGAAACTGTACCAGTGTGCAGAGAACTGAATACCAATAGCGGCCAGTACTGTGAAAACTCCCGCAGAAAAGAGGAGACCAGGTCAAAATTGGGGTCAGTTGTCAGGTCCCAGGGGACAGACAGCAGGTTGGTTGTGACTTCTAACAATACCTAAAGAAAAGTTGTATCTAAATAGGACGAGACTTGCAGGGGAGTGTGCATGTTTGTGGAGGTCATAGGTCAACCTTGGCTATTATGCCTCAGAAACTATCTTGTTTGTTTGATTTGGTTTAATATTAGCCTGCCTATATACAATGTGTACATGTGGACACTCACATGACATGCACATGTGAGGAGGTCAGAGGTCAACCTCCAGGGGTTTGTTCGTTCTCTCCCTCCACCGTGGGTTCTGGGGATCAAACTCAAGTGCCCAAGTTTTCCAGGCAAGTGCCTTTACCTGCTAAGCTCTCTCCAGCCCCCACCTTGTTTGAGACAGTTTCTTCTTTGACCTGAAGCTTGCTGATTAGACAAAGCTTGCTGGCTGGTGAGCCCTAGAGATGGATCTACCTGTCTCTGTCTTCCACCACTGAGATTACAAGCATGTGTCACCTTCTCTGGCTTTTTTATGTATGTTTTGGGGGTTGAAAGCACTTTGCCAACTGGACTATTCTTTAGACCCTAGACACTATTGTTTAAGGGAAAAGGAAAAATGTTGAGGGTAGATGGCCTCCCAAAGTCAAAAACAATGAAGACAATGTGATGCCAGGGGCTACCGTCACCCTGTATTCAGTCTGCTTATCAGCCCCTTAGCCATTTTCAGGAGAATGTGAAGGCCAACCCCACCTCTTCCCAATAGAACCTGTTGAGTCCTGAAGCAAAATGCCTGATCCTTGATCACCCAAGGAATGTCATGGAATCCTGTTAAGTCTGGGTAGGTCTCACTGAGCACAAGTCTTGACCCCCAAGAGACTCTCCTAACCGTAGGCGATTCCAGTCAAGCTGCTGCCCCTTTCAAGCCAAGTCTGCAAGAGGTGGCACTGGGAAGAACAGGACCTCAGGGCTGAGAACCCTCCCCTGTCCTTCCTTACCTGCCCAGAGGCCAAGCCCTGTTATCCAGCAATGGCCCCCTACAGCCTGGACTTCAGTGGCCACCTCCCTGTGCAGACCAGGTTCAGCAAAGGAGGCTTGAATGAGGCCCCTGAAGCAAAAGGCCTCAGAAGCCTTTTGCCCCTAAAGAACAAGGAGCTGATGATGGTATCCAAATCAGGAAAGGCTACCTCAGAACTACACTCGCTCAGGAGGACTCGCACAGTGGGATTGTGATGTTAGCAGGTGGGCACCAGCCATGGCTGCAGCCCCTTCTTTTGAGCCCCGACTTCACAGCCATACATCCTAGCTGACCTAAGAGGCACTTCCTCTAAGGTGGCAGCAAGCAAACCCTGGCCTTGGGGACAGACAGAGATGTATGGAGATCTTTTTTCCTGGGAAGCTACAAGGATCAGCCTGGTAGCCCTCAAGGAGAGATCTGGGAAGGAAGTTCTGACCATATGGTCCCCACGGGGGTGGAAAGATCAGCCTTAGTCCCCACTGGGTGGTTCTTTGGAGACCTAGACTGCCTTGCCTACCTCTGTCTCACCTCTTTTGACTTGCTAAGCCCATGCACCCCAAAGTCTCTGTCATCTCAACTGTCAGGTGGAGTCAAGAGCAGTATGTCCAGCCCATGAAGTATTCCTGCCCTCCGCAGCTCACAGACCTGCCCAATGTCACCAGCTAAGCTAAGAGACCCTAAAACTGAGCAGATAGTCCCATCTCTAAGGCATGAATATGTCTTGGGTGGAGCTATTCTGGCGAGGTGTGTCTGTCCCCAGCACTTAGCACAGATTCTGACATAAAGCAGAGCGTGTGAACCAACCAAACCATGTACTCTCGGGCAGGCACAGGGCTGGGGTGGCCCAGTCTTCACTCACCCCTCCCATCAGGTGGCACAGCACACTGCTAAGCATTCTGGATAGTCTGGGAGGGGCATGTGGAGTGTAGTTCAATGTCCAAGAAGCCCTACAACTGTGCCCGGTGCCACAACACTCCTCTAAGGATCCTACCAGGGCTGTGTTTCTCTCTAGTCTTGGAGCCTGGAAACCTTCACGCTTGGAACCTGACCCAATATCTGGAAGCCAGCCTGTCAGCATTCCTACCCATATCTACCTCTGTGTCCCATTTCAATGTCCCCTCCTTTGCCACCCCCCCTCCCTTGTAGCAACTGTAGCAACCTCACCATGTTCATGATCGTCAGCACATAGCTCTCCACTTGCGGTTGCCCATGGTACTCTACCATCTTGGCATCCGCCACCACCAGGGTCTCCACCCACTTCTCTTTGCTGATTGATCGCTGCTGCCTCCGCTTCTGCCGCCGCTGTTCCCAATGCTCTCGCCGATGCTCCAGCTCTGGGGACACTGATGGGCAGAGATGGAGTGGGTGAGATTCCTCCAGGTACTGAGCTAGAAGGCCGCAATAACACAGGTTGGCTAGTCTGGAGTAGAAGCAGGAAAGAGGGGCAGGAGGTTCCTCACCAGTATCCCTGCTGGGATTGGCTACGGACAGCCCAGCCAGCTGAGGAGGAATGATTGATGGAGTCAGAGACACCCTAAGCAATATGTAGAGAGAGTGGAGGAAGAGGACGTGTCAAAGTGAATAAAGGAGGTGAGTAGCAAGAGGAAGGACACTCCAGGGGACCTGTCAAGCCCATGCCACAAGTTAATGAGACATCCAAGGCTATGGTAGTATGTCAGTTTGAATGTCATGTGCCTCTAGTGAAAGGAATCTGGCCATGAGAGTATTAAGAGAGGCTTCTAGAAAGGACGTGTGTCTGAAGGTCATCCCTAGCCACAACTCCATAGGGAGGTATATACCTTGTACTCCACAGGTGCCTGGAGCCCTTGACTTATCCTGCTGGCCCCACTGTTCAGGAACTTGGTGCTTGTATACCACATGGGGCTGGGCATGTCCAGTCTGAGCTGGAACTCCATGCAGAGGCTCAATGAAGTAGTCCTCATTGGAGAGCTGGAACACACCTCTCTGGGGAAGACACACCAAGGTCACAGGAGGGCTGGTACCTGATTGCCTTTCCACAGACTCCAGAGGCCTGCCCTACTCAGCTGGGCCCCACCTCCCCAATTTGAACCCACCACAGCCACACAGGGTGGCTCCCTCCTGCTGGTCTATTGCTAATTCTTTCCTCGCCATTCTACACAGCCAAAGACTTCAAAGCAAAGCTCTGGCCCTTTCTAGAAGTCTCTTGAAACATCTCCAAGGATTCTGCTCCACCACCATTAGAAGGGAGAAAGAGGTCCGCATCAGAATCTGACAAGATGACATCTTACACAGTCCCAGACAGCCCTCCTGAGTCGGGTGGCCTGTGGCCAGGTCCTCGGGATGTTTTGCGTCTCCTTTGCCAGCCAGTTTTCTCCAGCCACCATGCCCCCTCCCAGCTGGCCATTACTTCTCATCGACCTCTTCAGTCTCCCTGAGGCAATGAATCACTCCAAAGGCAGCTCTGTTATACCCAAGCCACCCAGTTGCCATGACCACCAAGACATCCTGCTTCTTGGGTTCATAGCTGGCCAGAGAAGTGAAGCTGGCAAGAGTGCATTGGGTACATCTGCCTGGCACAGAGTTCAGAGAATAGAGGGTCATAGGAAGCATCCAGGCAGCCCACCATCTCTGGAGCAAGCGTGGGACTCCAAGAGAGAAAGTGTCACCTCCTTAAGACGTTCCCACTAGCACCAATTAGACCCCTTGGGTCACACAGAGTACTAGAAAGTACATCTGCTTTAGGGACTACAGATGGGGTTTTGAATCAGCTTCCCTGAATGATTGGGATTTAGTGACCAGTGCAAGGCCCTCAGAGCCTGTTTCTTAATTTATAGAATGGGAAGGAGATCTCTGCTCAGCCTCCATGCAGGCTCAATGAGAGAAACTACACCTGAGAAGCAGGCATGGGCTCCTAAAGCAGAATACATTACTTCATAGAGAGGGCTCTCAGGCCTATGCAGCCCATAGTGCATGCCGCTTATTGCTGGTCCCATAGTTTTCACCTGAGCCCTTTTGGCTGAGGGCCCTTTGAAAGCAGTGGATGGCTGTGTGTGCACACCTCCACTCCTGCTATACACACTAGGGTGCTTGAAGTTACAAAAAGCAAATGAACACTGCCTGGAATGGAAGCTGCTTTAGCCTTTGGTAGTGGAATCTCAGCGGCAAAACTGTCTAAGAGGCTGACAAAGGGAGAAGAGAGGGATTGCAGGAGACCTCTGGTCTGGGCTCCAAGTAAAGGCAAGGGGTGCCTAAGTGAGTCTTCAGACCCCCAAGAAGTAAGCATCCAGTGTTTACTTGACCTCTGCAATCTGTCTTCCATATGGGGGTCTCTGGGCAGCTTCTATCCTACCCAGGACATTTTCAGAAGTTCAGGAATTGGGTCCAAACCTTGAGAAAAACCAAGGCCAACAGGTATCTGACTCACTTCAAGCTTTCTGTCCTTCAGAACAAGAAGGTCTGCACTGTCATTTCTGTCTCCTTCATGAACACAGAAGCTAGCAAAGGAAAGGTATGTTGACCGAAGCCACCAGGCAGAGTCAATGTCACGCTAATCCCAGGCCCTCCCCCACACGCATCCAAGGGAACTCACTAGGCCATCACAGGCGCTGATGGCTGCAAAGCCACCTTCCAGCTCAGGGTCCTGCACATCACCAAGCAAGTGGCAGGTGGGGGCACGGGTTCGGATGTGCATATGGCCTAGGCTGCTGCGACGCCGGATCTCGCTCACAAAGCCAGGTGCCAGGAGATGAGGGTTGGTGGTCAAGTTGAAGAGCAGCTCCCGCCCTTGGTACTGCAGCTGATAGAAAGCAGACGAGGCCTGGGTGGCAGACACATCTCGCTTGCGCAGCACCCGTGGCCACAGCTCATAGGACAGGAAGGAGCCTCCAGCATCCACTCGCACAGGATGCACGATATCCAAAGCCGACCGGCCCTCGGTTGCGAGACCTGCAGAGAGAAAGCAACATTTGGTTCCAAGGCAGACTCAAAGTTCTAGAGCAGTGGTTCTCAGCCTTCCTAATGCTGCAGCCCTTGAATACAGGTCCTCATGTGGTGGTGACCCCCAACCACAAAATTATTTTCATTGCTACTTCGTAGCTGTAATTTTGCTGCTGTTATGAATCATAATGTAAGTATCTATGTTTCTCAATGGTCTTAGGCAACCCCATCTTCGACCCCAAAGGAGCTGTAACTCACAGACTGAGAACCACTATATTAGATGATCACCAGAGACTAGAGAAGGGGGCAGCTAAGAAATGGCAGCTGGGGTCAAAATGCCTAGACTTAAATCCTTACCGTGGCTAAACCTGATGAGGCAGGTTTGTAATCCCAGCCCTGAGGAGTTTCAGGAGACTGAGACCACACAGGAAGTAGGAGGGCAGTCCCCACTACACAACAGCACCCTGTCTCAGCAGAGCAAAACCAAACCCCTCTCTATGCTTTCTACCAGCTTTGCTATTTCATCACCCAGTGCCTCAGTTTCCCCATCTGAATTCTTACAGTAACTTTTTGTTTTCTGTTTTGTTTTGTTTTGTTTTGGAGACAGAGTTTCTCTATGTAACAGTCCTGGCTGTTCTGAAACTCACTTTGCAGACCAGGCTGGCCTTGAACTCACAGAGATCTGCCTGTCTCTGCCTCACGAGTGCAGGATCAAAGGCATGCACCACCATTGCCCGGCTTCCTGTGGTAACCCATCTCTCTCCCTGCTTACACCTTGGGAACACTTTGTCAACTCATTTTCAATACAGCAACCAGAAGGGCTCATGATCTCACTCTGCTCTTGTTACCATGGCTACTCCCGTCTCACTTAGAACATAATATAACGTTACCGCAGTGGAGCACGAGGCCCTCAGCAAGGAGACCTTTTCCAACCACTCCTTGCTTCCCTCTACTGGACCGCCCAGCCCCTTGATGTCCCTCAGCAGGCCAGATGTGTCCCCACCTCAGGATTTTGCTTGTTCTCTGTGTCTGAACAGTCTGCCCTCTGTCTTCCACCATCTTCCTTCACCTCTGCTCTGAAGTACTGTGTTGATATGGGAGTCCCTCTGTATGCTGTGATTACCATTAATGAATAAAGAAACTGCTTTGGACCTATAGCAGGGCAGAACTTAGCTAGGCAGGGAAAACTAAACTGAATGCTGGGAGAAGGAAGGCGGAGTCAGGGAGAACCCATGGAGCCACCACCAGAGACAGACATACTGCAACCTTGCTGGTAGGCCATGAGCCTCGTGGTAAAATATAAAATAATGGAGATGGGTTAATTCTAGATGTAAGAGCTAGCTAGNAAGAAACTGCTTTGGACCTATAGCAGGGCAGAACTTAGCTAGGCAGGGAAAACTAAACTGAATGCTGGGAGAAGGAAGGCGGAGTCAGGGAGAACCCATGGAGCCACCACCAGAGACAGACATACTGCAACCTTGCTGGTAGGCCATGAGCCTCGTGGTAAAATATAAAATAATGGAGATGGGTTAATTCTAGATGTAAGAGCTAGCTAGCAATAGGCTTAAGTAATTGGCCAAGCAGTGATTTAATTAACACACTTTCTGTGTGGTTATTTCGGGAGTCTGGTCAGCTGGGAAACAAACACGTGGCCTCCTTACAACACTGTGTTGTCAAAACAGCAGCTTCCAAACCTGGTCCTCGTTAGCCCAACACTGTTCACCAAGACTCACACCATTCTGAGTGCAAATGTCAAAATAGACTGACTCTACCTCCTGTTTCTACAAGTGAGCAATTGCTGCTGCCAGTGCCTCTTGAGGACTAGCTGATAACTAACTTATTTGGGCCAATAATGAAAGAAGCAGGTGACTATACCAAAATGATGCCAGAAACAGAAGACCCGGGAGCTTGTCAGACCAGGTAGAACCTTCTCATTGGAACTTTAAAGGAGCCCTAAGATTAAGATGTAGCAGGCACACTGACCAACCACCATATAGGTCATGAGCCTTGTCTAGGAAAACTGCCATAGTGAAGGACCTTCACCTGTCCTGGGGCTTCAGTTCAAGAAGTTTATTTGTTTGTTTGTTTGTTTTCTATCAAGGAACACATGGTACATTCAAACTGACACTCAAAACCGCTGCCACCTGGACCTGCATTTCCTAACTCTGAGGCCTGAACAGCTCTGTGGCTAATAGTCTTGCAGTTCATGAAACTTTCTTGGTCCCAGCTGCCTCTTTAAGATATTCTGTGACATGTATACATTTTTGTGTGAAGTACAATGTGCCAGCAGAGAGTTAATATTAGTAGTTGAGATGAGAATAGGGGCTGGGAGGAATGGCTCCTTTGGTAAAGTGTTTACCGTGCAAGCATGAGGACCCAAGTTCAATTTCCAAAACTAAGGTTTTAAAAAACCAAGTGTGGTTGCATGTCCTTGTAATCCCAGAACTGGGCAGGCAGACAGGCAAACAGGCTTCCTGACCTAGCCTAATCACGAGGTCCACGCCAACAAGAGACCCCACCTCAAAGGAGGTGGACAGCAGTCCTTAAGATGACACCCAAGGTTGTCCTCTGACCTCTGGTCATGTACATACGTGCTATACACATACACACACACACACACACCCCTACATATTTTTAAAGAAATAACAAGAATAAAATAACCTGTTTCTTGCAGGCTGGAGAGAAGGCTAAGTTGGTAATGAGACCATTGCACAAGAGTGGGAACTTCGGTTTGGATCCCCAGAACCCACATATGAAGGCAGGTGCAGTAGACACCCGTAACCCCAACTCTGAGGAAAGGAGTATGAAGACAGGTCCCTGAACGTCACTGACCAGCCAGACTAGGTGTATCAGAGAGCTTTGAGTTCAGTTAAAATCTCAGTCTTTGACGGTGGAGAGCAACCGAAGAAAGACAGTATCTACCTGTGACCTCCACGTGCAGGAATACACAGACAAGCATACACACATACATTGACAAGTACAAGTCCACCCCACACAGAGCAAACCTGTTTGCTGATGACCATGAATAGCAAGGGAAATACAGAACACTCGGTGGATTGCAGCCAAGAAACTCAATGTCATCTCTTGCATTGTGTCTGTTTCTAACATGGCTCACGCAAGACAGCCTCCTTCAAGCCCTTGCTCAAACATCTCTCTGTGAGGCCTCTGTTGACCATTTTATTTTCATATTGTGACTCACCGGGTTTCTCTGTCCGCCTTCCCTGCTTTATTTTCTCCACAGCAATGATACACCCCATCACCTAACATTTTTTGCTGCATCCCTTTGTTCTCTCTCTCCTTCCAATGTCATCACTTCTAGGAAAGTACGCATCTTTATATTGTTTGCTGAGGAATCTTTTTTCAAGTGCTAGGAGTGTTTGGAACTTAGTTTTTTTTTAGGAAATATTTGTTGAATGAATGTGTAGGCCAGAATAACAATAGAACTTACAGGGGCTCTTCTGAGGGCTGAATGTACTGAGCCACCCTACACACAGCAGTGCCTGACCCACTGGACTCAGCAGACATTGTTAGGATTGTTACCAGCCTCATGGTTTAGAAAATGTGTCCTCAGTTGCCTGTGGGGTATGCAAGTGTCTGCTGGCCTCCTAGGATGGGGAGGAGGACCACCCAGATGGGGCTATCTAGTGCCTTTCTACCCCGTCTCAGTGGAGCACCCTTGACTCTCTGTCTTGGAAAGAGTCCATGTGAAGCAAGGGCTCCTGAGCTGAAGAATGTCAAAAGACCTCACTCAGCTCAAGCCCTCGGGGTTTGAAAATCTCTCTCTCCATCACTCTGTCCTCTTACATTGCCCAGAGAGAAAGATTCTTCATATTGTTTATTTGCTTGTTTGTTTGTTTCTCAGGCATCCCTTCCCAGAAAAACATTTGTAAATGCCTAAGATACAAGGAAGACCAAGGAAGTCCACTGTAGGGAGACACAGCTATCAAAGGAACCTAGAAAGTAGAGCACAGAATTCCGTGGTCATTTACTGGTTCATTAAGCAAGGTCTAACCATGGTGTTAGCAACTATAGTTACTTTGAAGCAGCAATGAGCATCAAGGCTTATTTCAAAGCATCTGCATCAGTGAGACAAGAAACCTATTTGTGGGGCTGGGCAGTGGTGGCGCACGCCTTTAATCCCAGAACTCGTGAGGCAGAGGCAGGTGGATCTCTGTGAGTTCGAGGCCAGCCAGTCTACAAGAACTAGTTCCAGGACAGGCTCTAAAGCTACAGAGAAACCCTGTCTTGAAAAAAAAAGAAAGAAAAAAAGAAAAGAAAAAAGAAAGAAAAGAAAAAAAGAAACCCATTTGTGGGACTGGAGAGAAGGTTCTGCAGTTAAGAGCCTATACTGCTATTGCAGAGGACCTGGGTTCAGTTCCCAGAGCCCACATAGTAGCTCACAATTACCTGTAACTCCAGTTCCAGGAGATCCAACACCCTTTTCTAGCCTCCTCAGACTCCTACACACATGTAATAAACATAAATACTCTTAATATATGCAAAATAAAATAAATCTGTTGTTGTTTTGCTTTGCTTTTTGAGACAGGGTTTCTCTGTGTAACAGCCCTGACTGTCCTGGAACTCACCCTGCAGACCAGGCTGGCCTCAATCTCAGAGATCCACTTGTCTCTGCTTTCCAAGTGCTGGGATTAAAGGCATAAGCCACCACCGCCCAACTAAACTATTGTGGTAGCCCAGTCAGTAAAGTGCCTGCCCTGCAAACATGAGCTCAATCCCCAGAACCCACATAAAAACCCAAGCCAGGTGATGAATGCTTGTAATCCCAGCACTGGAGAGGTGGAAACAGAAGGATCCCTGGATCTTGCTGGCCAGCCCCCCTAGCTAAAGTAAATGAAAAACAGTGTCTCAGTGGAGGTGAATGGCATTCCTAAAGATGACACCCAAGGCCGTCCTCTGGCCTCCATACACATGTGCTAATATTGAGATCCACTGGTAATGTTCTTAATTACTCATACTCCATAAGTTAAATGTGTTGGTCATATTCATAATTAAAGAAAATACTAAATATCACTTGATGTTATAAAAACTGTAGGTGTAATATTTTTCCAATCCAGGTTCATAGCTTCCTGGAATTAAGGACCACTTGGGCTGAAGACTCTAGCCTGACATACCAAGAACAAGGTATGTCAGATTATTTTCAGGTAAGGAAGCAAACAAGAGCTCAGAGCGGTAAAATGGGCTAAAGCCGCACACTGAGAGTTAGAGAACTGAGACTTGACCTCATTGCCCAAATGGCTTCTCTTCAGTAACATCACTCTATGCTCTCAGCGATCTGCCTGTTCCTCCTCCGTCACTATGGAGAAATTTGATTAGATAAGTCTCCTAGAAATTAATAACTAGACTTCAGAAGAAATCTTGGAGGGCTGAGGAGATGGCTTGGATGGTAGACTGATGAGGAGCATACATAGGAAACCCTGAGTGCAATCACCAACTTTACCAAAACCTTGTCCTGGTGGCATACACAGATCCCAGCATTCAGGAAGGGGAGGAGAGAAGATCAGAAATCCAAGGTCATCCCTAAGTACACAAGGAGCTTGAGTCCAGACTGGGTTATTTAAGACTCTCAAAACAACAACAACAAAAAAAACCCTCTTGTACATACCTGCCTACCTTGGTGCTCTGGGTCCCCTGCTCTTGTCCTACAGCCCCTCCCCTCTATGAAGGGCCTAGACTCCAGGCACAGCCAGAAAATTTACTGCTCTGATTCACCGAGGTTTCATCCAGTCCAGGTGCTACTCCTTAAATATCTGGCTGCTCATAGCAGTGACCTCACAGGCGCACAGAAATATTTTGGTTCAAGTGTCCTGCAGAGAGATCCTGAGCTCTCTTTGCTGCCACCTGCCAAGTTGGAAGGCTACGCCTACTCAGGGGCTTGACTGTGGCCATGTTACAGAACCAGATCCTCCCTCCATCTGTTGCCAGAACTCATGCAGCGTGCCCCTCACATGCCAGTGGTGTGCCTCTGCTCAAGACCCTGCCCTGCCAGCAAGTGGCTTCTCAGAGTCATGGGGTGAGTGAGCTGGGAAGGATTGTGTAGCAGCTTTGAGCAAGCCTTTCCAATCAATGAACTTCAGGGGGTGGTAAGTGCAAAGAGTTCCCAGACTTCCTGGACAAAACTTTCTTAAAAACAAATTCCCAGGCCCCATCCCAGACACACTGAATCAGCATCTCCAAGAAAGAGGATGAGGAAGCTTCATTTTTTTTATAGCAAGATCCTCAGGGAACTGGACTTTGAGGAAGTGTGGAAATCTCCCACTGGGTGTGATCTTGGCTAACTGACCATCAGCGGTACCTACAGAACTTTGAAAAGCTACAGGCACCTAGGACCTAGCCTGCCAACTGCTATTCTGTAGGTCTTGGGCTCTGGGGTCCCAGATGCATATGCTGTGGATTCATACCTTCCCAGGGATTCTCACTGGGTCATCGCAGGAGCTGACATGCTTACTACCCTGGCATCCTAATAAGGGTATTTGAGACTACTATCTTCTGACTATAAACTGCAGGCCTGTTTCTATTCATTGGCACAGATATTGGGGGGAAAAAGACTTAATTTAACTTCCAGTGTTTAAGAATTATATGATCCTTACACAAACATTTCAATCCCAGCCTTCCTTGAAGTCTTGTCATCTACACATATCAGACCTAAATTCCTACCTATCAAAAGTGGCTGGAGGAAAGCAGCAAGTCCGTCTTAGAGTGCCCGTGTTCCCCATCTGTCACTGTCCCCACGACTGACTATTGTTCCCAGCACTCAGGCTGAGTATAGATAGGCTGCCTGTTTGCATCGTGTGTGTATTTTCTCTCATTCAGTAAAAAAAACTTCATCTCTAACCAAACTGGGAAAAACAATTAAACAGGCTGAGAATCAATTGTTTCTAAACAATACATCTCTACATCTCCTCACCAGCCTTGTTTGCTCATTTCTATTATGAAATGCTGGGTTCACAATGCCTGGCATAGCCACAGTGCCCTTGGCTACTAACTGTTTGGAATCATTTGGTGATCCAAAACCCAGGGAAATGCAAAAAGCACTACCCTACCCTCAAAATAGAGAGGTTGGCACAAGGCATTCACAGTCCCACCTCCATCCCACGGGCGCACCCACCCTGGCACAGTAAAGAGAACATCCAAGCATGGGAAGGAGATGCCCCTTGCTTATGCTGGAATTGGTTGTGATGAAGAGATCTTGGTCAGAGACTGCCCATTGAAAACCTCGGGTCCTCAGGCATGCTCAGCATGCATCTTATGAACTGAGCCATCTCCCCAGCCTTAAACCATATCAAAAGATAAGCATGGTGAATGAAAAGATAAGTAATTTTCAGTAATGCCAACTGGAAGACCCTGGTAGAGACTTTGGTGGCTGAAACCATCAGCACCTAGTGGCAGTCAAGGATAATTGCAGGTTCAAATACACTCACTGACCTGGACCTACACAGGAGCAGAGCATCAGAGCTGAAATTCCCTTGGAATAGCAGCTGGCACCAGCCAGCAGGGTGCCAGTGGCTCGTGGCCAAGTGTTTTGCCAGGTCAGAAGGTCTGCCTCAATGGGACTAAGCACCTGCCACACCACACACACTCCTGTGATTAAAAACTCTTCATATTACTGCTAGATGACAACTCTCACTTCAGAATCTCTCTGCCAGAGAAATGCCAACCTTGTGCTAATCCTCACCTCCCTATCAAGAACCCAAATTACGATCCAGCCCTTCAAATGACCTGCAGCACAGCAGCACATATACACAGGGCTCACACAGTAATGAAGAGGAAAATACAGCCTGGCAACCCTGGAGTCCATGAGAAAAAAATAACAGTGCACATTTTTCTAAAAGTGAGCCTAGGACATGCTCTTTGAGGTACCATTCAGTGGCAAGAGTCCAGGCTTAGAAAGAAAGGAAAAAAAAAGACAAAAAAGTTCACAGGCTCAGAGTCAGAAATCCTGAGAGCTGAAACAGGAGGGTCCCACACTGCCTATCTAGAGGGATTCCAGAGACACACACTCTGCCTTGGTGGTGTCCCCAGATGAGTAAAGGGAGGGTGGTTGGCCTGCTGGGACCCCAGGCAACAAGTCCAAATAGCAAGTTATCAAAGCCTCACAAAATCCTATGGAGTCTGTCTAGAAGAGTAATAAAAATAATGACAATACAGCAGTTACTGCCAGTAATAAGCAACTGATCTTCAGTATTTCCGTACTCATAAAAATCCTAAAAGGCGCACCTTTCCCCGCCCACACACACTTCCCAAGGGTCCAGGCACAGGCTCTGCTCTCTCTTTCCACTGCGCTCACCAGCAGTTCACACTAGTCTTTGAACCTGTTTTCTCATAGACAGGAGTCGGCTTCCTTACAGGTTTAATAAGAGATGATTGAAAATAAGAATGAGTAAGGCTAGGTCCTAGTAGGTGCTCACTAAATGTTTTTATACACACACACACCCTACACACCCTGCCTGCTCTCCCCAGCCATTCTGTTCAGTGGTTTAAATGTTACTGACATTCGGGACCACAGCTATATTATCTTCACCAGGAAGGCAAGAGCCCGCCCTGGGCAGATTTTCCTCGAGGTCACTCCTGCGTGCTCCATGTTGGTCCAACCCACCCAGGGTTCTTCCGTCCTTCCAGTCCATCCATGCCGGCAATACCCTTGAATCCCTTACCTGCAGATATATTCCCTAATACCTGACCAGTCCCCAGTCGACTTGGAGCTTCCTTTTT
>LOJH01018458.1:0-21743 GCA_001685095.1 Ellobius talpinus
GTTGGTCTTCCGTGAGTATCAACAAAGCATGGCATATCAAGTTGCAGTATTAAGGCTGGGCAAGGTGACCCAGCATGAGGAGGAGGGTTCCAAAATTCAGTAACAGAGTCAGAGACAGACCCTGTGCTCACTGTTAGGAATCCTACCAGAGGACCAAGCTACACAACTGTCACATATTTGCTCTGATCTGTGGCCTCTGATTTTAATGGGCAGGGCCTACCACCATGGTCCATTCAAAGCCACCAATGTGGCATCACTGAACATAAGAAGGACAACTCAATAGCATGCCACTGTGTGACATTTCCTCCATACTGATGGAATCAATCAGAACAACTCCAGGAAAAAAATAATATAAAGTAGGAAGTGGTTGAGTTTTGGGTATTAAGTTTGTCTTATTTTCAATTTCTTAATTCATATTATTTTATTATAATAACAACTGCTTTTACTGTCTAGTCACAAATGTTCTGAAACCTAACAACCAGCTTTAAAGAGCCAGAGCAAACTGGCTATAGAATTCTAATAAGCTCATCCCAATCAGAGGACAGGGTATGATATTAAGTGGCAGAAGCTTGTTGGGAGGACTGGACCATAGCTCCATTGGCAGAGTGCTTATATAGTGTGACAGGAGTCCTGGGTTGGATCCCCAGCACTGCATAAACTGGGCGTGGTACCACATGTCTGTAACCCAAGCTCTTAGTACGCAGAGGCAGGAGGGACAGAAATTCAAGTTCCTCTTTGGCTACATAGGGAGTTCAAGGCCAACCTCAAATACATGAGACTATCTTTAACACACACACACACAGACACACACACACACACACAGCCCATACCGTAACCCAATCAACACCACCAACAACAAAACCATATTAGGATATAATGTAGGACTGTGTAATTTCTTTGTATAATCAATATTGTCAATGGAAAACTAAGTTATAATAATGAGTAAGTTATAAAAAACCATTTTTTTCATCAGCATTGGTTTGGAAATCAAGTGTTTATACCTGCACATAACGTCATCTTGACATATTAGCATATACATGCATTCAACCAATTCCCTTAAACAAATGTACACAGCTATGATTCTCCTTGTTCTACATTTTGCCAATAATGCTTTCTGAGGAACGGGAACCTCACAGCTGGCTAGGGACTATTTCACAAGGTGACAAAGACCATAGCACAAAATTTGTTCCAATTAACATTCTTACAATTTTAGACTGCTGGAGGGAGAACTAGGGTTGTTATTTTTTCTCTTTTTCCTTTCTTTAAATTGATATGGTCTTTCTTTTAACATGGTCTCACTGTTTAAAGCTCCTGTCTCAGCTTTGTCAGGCTGTCCCTAAATGCAGTGGGACAGAGCCAGGAAGTTTTGAAGATGACAGATGTTACCATGGCCATTCCTTGAGCTTGTAAGCAATCAATCTTAGAAAGTGAACGCTGGGGTCATTTTCCATTGCTGTGTGCTTTACTTCAACATTCTTTCGCTGTGCATCTGACTAATCAGCACTTCATTCCTCTAAGGAAATGGTAGAAAGCCAAAATGATGTGGTGCCGAGGATTTCAAACCAGCTTAAAATCAGAATATCTGTGTAGCCGCCTCACTCTGCGAATCTCTCTGCTCTTGGCAGGAGAGCCAGGACGAGAAAAAGTGTGCAGCAGAGGTCATTACACATATTTTCCTCTTTCAAAAAGATGTTTTCAGTTCTGGTTTTTGAGACCAAGTTACCATATGTAGCTCAAGCTGGCCTTTACGCCACCATCCCCCTGCCTTGGTTTCCTGAGAACCTGCTGCGATTCTCCATGTGACACAACTCCTGGCTCCTGTTTCCTATTTTTAAAGAAGATGAAGGCCTCTTCATCTGGTTGTCGTTCTATTAGTAGCAGCCCATCCTCCTGCAGGTGCTGGAAGAGAAGGAAATGTGGCATGAAGCTTACCACAGGCTAGACCTCAGTGTTTGGAAGAAGCCCTTCACCTTCCACATGCCTGCACCTGCCTCGGTCTGGAGAAAAGGAAAGATCTCTGAGAAGGAGGCTTATATAAAGGACAAGAAAGATGAGAGGATGCTGTGGGCTCTTTTATCTTCATGAAAAAGGTGGTTTTGTGCAGCACAACCATAAAGTGTGACGTCTGGATGCATTCTCCCTCGGCTTCAGGCTTCACCCTTAATGCCGTAATTTCATTTGTTTATTTTTTCTTTCAAAACTGTAATATTTCCAAATTTTGGGATGAAGTCCTTTCCCTAATGTCTACATAACCTAGAATATAAAAATACAGTAGCTATGATGAGTCTTGAGCTAGTCCTGGCCTCTCTCCCTGGCGAGTGAGCCAAAGCTGGGTTTATTACTAAGTAGGGCGTGAAAGGGTGGAGCAGACCTCTGTTGCCGCATCACACTCAGCGATGGGCTTTGGAGCTGCTGGCCCTCAGGGGCAAGGCTTCTGCCCCCATGGCTGTCCTGGGTACATTAGCCCCGTGACGGGAGCAGACACTTGGACCATGCTCCAGTACACTGCCATTCCTTAGCATCTCTATAGTAATGATGGTTTCTCTGGACGCATTTGTTCAGTTTGCTTGTTGATTTTTGTGTCTTCTCTCTTAACCAACAGACAAAAAAAACAGGCTTCTTTTACATCTTTTTAATGTATGTATTTAGTTTTAAATTAGCATGAACTATATTAGGTTTTATAAGGACATTTTCAAGCAAAATTTGTTTTTGTTAGTTCTCTTCCTCCTTTTTATCTCTCCCTATCCACTTTTATCCCTTAGTCCCCTCCCTACTGGCCATAAACTTCTTTCTGCTTTTGTTTCTCATGAGACCTATTGCTTCCTCATCACCTCTTCCTCCTGCCTGGTTTAATATCCTGTATGCACAATTGCTTCATCTTAAATACACACGCCTAAAACTCACAAGCTTCTGTCTGCACACGAGAGGCACATGCAACTTTTGTCTCAACCTACTTAATCTACTTTGCAGTCTGTCCTGGATCTGCCTTTATCCACTGCTCTGTCTTTTGTGCATGGTTGCCATATAGTAAGACTCTCTTTATCTTTAATTGAATATATACATGACCAGTTGTGCTTAATTTCTTTGGCATCCTGTATCCTGGTATCAGTTGGGAGAATTTCAGATGTTGTAGTGCAGGATGTTTGACTCTCTACACTGACAATGCTGAGTTAGTTCCTTCCTCATTGTCATGGTTCATTTGAAAATATTATTTCTATGGTTAGATTTGTTTTAGACTTTACTAGGTCCAGATTTTCATTGAATAGTACCTCTGCTAGTTCAGAGCATTTATAGACTTTCCTGATACTTAGACTTATTTGTACTGTTACATTAGAAACTTTATCTTACATAGCAATTTATCTGGTATATAGTTTAGGTTCCATACTTTATGAATGAATGAGTGATAAGTGATACAAGTAACCATGGTCTATGTGACTTAAGGTTCTAGGGGATGCTAATATTGTGTCCAAATAAATGCTTTTGGCTTCAGAGACCCAGGAAGCAACTAAATCTAATATAATTGCTAACAGAGAAATTATAATTATTCTTATTATTACTGATGGGAAAGCTGCTTGAATTAAACAAACACTAATTACACCTTGGTTCACTAGGATGGAGAATAAATGTTTCTCAAATGTGACAACTCAAAGAGCAGACCCTACTTGCCTAGCAGAAAACCAGTGTTAACTAGTATCAACATAAAATGCTCCAATAAACTCCAGGAGAATACGCATGTGTTCCACATCCACCTTTACTGTGTGTCTTAGTCAGGGTTTCTGTTACTGTGAAGAGACATGTCCATGGCAACTCTGATCAAAGAGAACATTAAGTTTGGACTGGCTTATAGTTTCAAAATTTTAGTCTATTATCAACAAGGACATGGTGGCATTCAGGCCAGCAAAGTGTTTCAGAAGGGGCTAAGAGTTCTACATCTTGATCTGTAGGGAGCAGGAGGAGACTGTGTACCGTACTTGGCATAGCTTGAGTATATGAGACCTCAGAGCCCACTGCCACCGTGACATACTTCCTCCAACAAAGCCACACCTCCTAATAGTGCCATTCGTATGGTCCAAGCATTCAAACACATGAATCTATGGCAACCAAACTTATTTAAACCACCACACTATGGCTTGCCTTCTTGGGCAGTATATTACTATAGAGGAGTTCTAACATCATCCCCAAATGATTTTGTGTATGCAATGGTCCTGATTTTCCTTTGTTTATGAACTTCTCTTAACATCAACAAACTCAGCTGCTGTCAAGTAATAGCTAATGCCACTGAGGATTTGACAATAACAGAATGACCAGCGTCTCTCTCTCTTCCCATCTCTTAATATATGGTAATAACTGTTTAGTCTCCCCTATAGGCATATCTTCCTTCCATCTGGCAAAGTTCTCCTTTGTGGTCTACCAAGAGGAACTACAACTTCAAATCCTTCCTCAATTTCAAATACATTTCAACAAAGACCTTTCTGGAGTTTGGTGGGCTAAATTATTGTACCCAACACTTAATCGTTTCCTATATCCATACCTTTTGCCTTGTATGTTCGCATGCTTGTCCTTTGAACTCAGAGTATTCTTCTTTACTGCTTGACTCTGGCCTTGGCCATGTATTTTGATTTGGCTGATGAGATGCTAGCAGATGTAATGCATAAGGTAACTTGAAATGTGTGTGGGAGGTTGGATTCACCTCTGGCTGTGCCTTGGCCGTCACCCCAAGAAGAATGTGCCTTGAATAGCCTGGTGGGACCAAGAAGGATGAAAGAACTGCCAGAGGTCCTGACCTGCAGACTTACACTGTAAAGTGAAACCAGGCCAACTGGCTCATAGATCTGTGAGGCAAAAAAGTGTTTCAGTCACTAAGGTTTGGGGTTAGTTTTTATGTATACATTATTATTGTGGCCAAAGCTAGTTGACACAAGATACAACTTTTTCCATAAACAGTAAAAATTTTGCACCTATGCAAAGCAGTTTATTATATAGCTACTTAATGTCTCAATGTCTTTATTCCCAGAGTAGCATTTTGGCTCTATGGTTGCATAATAAAAATGTATGTTAGAATATTGTTGTGCAGTAAGAGGAGTCTTCATAGAAAGGTGCGTATTCCCTCTGTCTATGGACACAGAAAACCAGCAACCATATGCAAATGACCATATTTCCATCACTGTAAAAGATTTTAAAGTCCAGCTGGGCATTTTACACAAAAATGTAGATTTGTCAAAACAAACAAGCAAGCAAAAACCCCCACATAACTTAATGACTGGTTTTGTTTCTGGAGAAGTGTTTCTTCACAAATATCTCTTTCCTTTATAAAAACAATCCCTTGGAATTACAATTCTTAGTATACCGTCTACCCCTGTATTTCCTTAGGGTGGACATGGCCTGCGTCTTCTTCTTTTGTACTTCTCTAGTAGGAATTCCAGTACCTAGCTTGTTTATGATCATTGTCTGTTTTGTAACTAAATGGAGATCCTGAATATAACTCACATGAATAGGAAAAACCCAAGGACCAAACTGACTTTAGGAAAGACTCAGAGAGGTAATGAAAATGGTGATCCTGAAAGACTGCATAGGCTCTGAGCTGTCAGAGGAGACATGAGGACATATTTTAAGGGACAGAAGAAGATGCGGTGACTGATGAGCAGTGGCATGCAAGTCCTTCAGAACCCATTTGTGTCATCATGGTTCCAGGGTTGAACCTATGGCTTTATGCAAGTTAGACAGGTGCTTAGCCATAGAGCCACATCACCAGCTCTCTTAGGGCT
The DNA here is from genome assembly GCA_001685095.1 of Ellobius talpinus. Taxonomy (NCBI): domain Eukaryota; kingdom Metazoa; phylum Chordata; class Mammalia; order Rodentia; family Cricetidae; genus Ellobius; species Ellobius talpinus. The sequence goes on from LOJH01018458.1 coordinate 5,766, forward strand.
TCTATTGCTGCGAGGAGACACCATGACCAAGGCAACTCTCACAAAAGAAAGCATTTAATTGGTGCTGGCTTGCTTTTTAGAGGTTTAGTTCATTATCCTCGTGGCAGGAAGCATGGTGTCCTGCAAGCAGACATGGTGCTGGAGAGAGAGATGGGAATTCTGCGTCTGGATCAGCAGGCTTTAGAAGAAAACTGTGTACCACACTGGCAATAGCTTGAGCATCTGAAACCTCAAATATCCCCCTCCCCCCACCCAGTGACACACTTCTTCCAATAAGACCACAGCCAGTCCAACAAGGCCACACCTTCTAACAGTGCCCCTCTCTATGGGCCTATAGGGATCTTTCTCATTCAACCACCACACAAGCCCTGCTTTAAAGGTGACTCATTTTACAAATACTGTTAAATATAAATGTAAAGATGTTACAACAAACGTTATCAAAAGTGAAGTTGTCTGCGGTGAAGTCAAAGATCAGTGAATGGTAATAGTGTTTCTTCACAGCACTGAAAACAACTATAAGTGCAATGTAGCTTTGCACCTAATCCTAGGTATTTCCCTTTCATTGGAATTTTGAAAAGTTTTCTTCCAGTTCTGCTCTTAATCATAATCCTTTTGCTTCCAGTTATAGACTTGAATCTGTTAGAAACTTGACTTAATCTCCACCATCACCGTGACGGTTACTAGTCCTCACTTCTTAGACATTTTCTGAAGCGCCGCGGAATCAGACGGGGCAGAGCATTCATTCCATCTGCCGTTTGTCTTTCAGCCTGCCGCACTGACAGGCATGTACATGATAGCTGCTGGTGTCAGTATGTTTAATTAAGAACTTCCTCGTGAGCAGTAACTGTGTGAGTAATAGTCGTTTGGGGGTATCATCTCCCTCGAACTGTTGAAACTGGCACAGAATCTGTCATTTTGTTGTTGTTGCTGAGGAAACTTGGACTTCAAAAGATTAAACGATTAAGAGATTAAGTATCAAGTCACACTGAGAATGGCAGCATCATGATTAAAGTTCAACTCTGCCTGACACCAGCATCCTGCTAGTTTTGATGGGACTGACAGACACATCCAAGAAGACCACCTGAAAACTCCATTTCATTCACGTTTTCTACTTCAGCCCAGAGCAAGACAATCATTAAAATGCAAAGTGACTCACTACAGATTATATGAACATGTGTGCAAATGTGTGTGTCTTACATTACACACGCTGAGTAATGTGTAGTGATAAAGTTTGAGGAAAATTGTTTTTGAGAGACGCCAACAGCATATTTTGCTTTTCCCAGAACTCACCTGACTCTTCTCTCCTCAGTGTGCTTGTTGTCAGGAAGAGTGAGCCAATGACGATACCTAAGGGTCAAGTGCTTGAAGAATCTCATAAAAGTCGACATTCTTATCCACATCTGGGCTTGTCAAGAAATTTTCCACAGTCTGTGGTACCTAAGAAAGCATTATAACTTGTTTAAATCATTGTGAGAAACACTTTTATGTTTTCCTAGTTACACACAGAGTCAGGGTAAGAGTTTCCACATGTGTAAGTGGAGACTGCTCTTATGTTTCCTGGCCGCCCAGACCCAAATAATCACACAGAAACTATATTAATTACAACACTGTTTGGCCAATCTGTGTATCAATCTGAGGTTGTGGCCTACAGTAAGATTCCAGCATCTGTCTCCTTCGGCAGCTACATGGTGTCTCCTTGACTCTGCCTACTCTCTCTCTATATCTCTGTTCAAATTTCCCACCTGGCTTTACTCTGCTAAGCCATTGACTAAAGCAGTTTTATTCACTAGCCAATAAAAACAGCACATATACAGAAGAACATCCCACATGAAAATTCAAAAGGTTCAATAAAGGTGACACCTCTTTTAGCAAATGAAGCTGACATGTCCTCTGCCTGAAGAGTTAACTCTATCTTTCTTTTTATTCCTCAAATAGAAATTAAGGTTTCTTCAGAATATGCTCACTAACTACAGTAAATGCAAATGTTCTTGAGTGGAAAGGAGATACTGAATATTGTCAAATGCTGCCTTTCCACAGGAAGAGGTGAAGCCTGGGATGAGGCCATATTATATACAAAGTTTAATGTGATACTAAAACTGAGTTAGTTTTAATCCAAAATGGATATTTGAAGCAAATTTGTTAATAGTAATCCTTAGAGAAGCCACGGAGAAAATACTTCTTAAAACACACTATAAAATAAATACAGGGCTTGAAATTTTACTCATAAAATATCTAACAGAAAGGAAATAAGCAGAAAAATAAAAGACAATAACACATGGAGCAAACACATAGAAAATGGTAGCTATAAATTCTACCTTTTCAGTCATTATGTTAAATGTAAATGGATTAAACATTTCAGTTAAAAATCATAGATTAGCTCATGTTTGTGAATCTTTATGGGTGCAGTTTCTGATAGTACTAGTAGTCACAATCTCAGAGGGAACTCCATGATCTTTGTCTCTAACAGTCTTTCCAACCTCTCTTCTATCATGTTCGCTGAGCCTTTAGGTTAAGCAGTATCTTGTAAATGTATTTACTGGGACTGAGAGCCAGAGCTCTGCATTTTGATTGGTTGTGGTTTTCTGTGGTGGTCTCTGTATTGCAAAGAGAAGTGTCCTTGATGAGGGGAGTTGAACAAGGATTACATCAATGAACATGCCAAAGTGGCTGGGATAAAATCCAGAAAGGTTCAACTTAGGAAAGCTGGGAGTAGGAAATCTTCCTCAGAGAAAAAGCACACCAATTGGTTGTCCAGTGCCAATGGTCAGCCCTGAAAACACACATAGAAGTAACATTATATGGATGGAACCAGTTATATTTAGGAATATATATACATATTTCTATATGCATGCAATAACAATTAGTGAAAAAGAATTTGAATTCGAAGAAGAATGGAGAGGAGTTATGGGAGGATTTGGTGGGAGGAAAGGGAAGAGAGAATTTTTGATTATATTCTAATCTCTTAAATAAAATAAAATAACCACAGATTAGGCTAGACTTCTAAAAGTTATCCAATTACATGCTGTCTACAAAAAGTGATACTTTAAAAAATGATAAACTGGCAAAATTTAGATAGATATTATTGTTTGAATATAAATGTCTCCAACAAACTTATGTGCTAAATGCTTGGGTCCTAGTTGGTGGTACTCTTCTGGGGGTCCCTGAAAACTTTGGCTTTGTGGCCAAGCTAAAAGAAATCCATCACTAAGAGGCTTTGAAGGCTATACCTGGCTCTCTTTTTCATTTTCACTCTCCTTGTTGACCATTTGGTGAATGGTCTCTTTTTTCCCCCACATTTCCTGCTACCATGATGTAGTCCCTCACCCTAGGGCCAGAATCATTAAATAGAAGCTAAAATCTCTGAAACAAGCCCCACAAATCCTCACTGAATTTTTTTCCTCAGGCATTTACTCAGAGCAATGCAAAAGTAACTAATACAGAATGAAATAAGTATATTATGCAAATAATAATGGCGATAACCAGAGGAAAGTTGGAGAGGCTGTACTAACATCAGATAGAAACAAACTTGCAGGCAAAAATTATTAATAGAAACAAGAATTGTTTTGTAATAACAAAGGGATTAATCTACTCCTTTAATAATCTACTCTTGTGCATAAATCTGTACAAACATGATAATAGAACCCCAAACTTCATAAAGAAAACCCCTACAGAATTGAAGAAAACAGAAAATTTAATAAAAATAGAGATTTCAATAGCCTACAGTCAATAATGTGTACAATAAATCAAGATGAAAATCATCTTGATCAATACTATAAACCAACCTGATATAATTAACATCTATCTATTGAAGGCTCCAATGTGACAAAATGTACCTTCTCCTCAAATTTTCATGGTACAGTCCCCAAGGTAAATCATATGTTAGCTATAAAATAAGTCTCAGTGTGTTTAAATGGGCTACAACTATACAAAGTATATTGTACAACAAAAATGGAATTAAGCTGGGAAAAAATACTGGAAAATTCACGACATTTGGAAACTTAACACATACTATTCAAAATAACCAATGGGCCAAAACAGGGAGTTTTAGTGAAAATCAGAATGTGCTCTGAGTACTTGTTGTATTTAAATTACTACCTACAGTTGGATTGATGCTAAAAGGGAACACATCAATAAGTGTTCCTTTTCCAATAACAATTATAATTTCCAAATTGGAAAACTTCAAATCAACCACAAACCTTTCATTTTAATAAAGAATAGGAAAAAAACCAAACTGTATCCAAACCAAGAAGAAGGGAGAGGGAAAATCAGATCATTCTTTAAATGTTGAGGAAATTGGTGGTTCTTCTACTAAAAATATTTTAATTGAAAACTAAGAGCACATTTAGTTGCAAAATTATAAAAGTAATACCAGTTTATTGCAGAAAATTGGAAGTCACCAAAATGTTTTTAATAAAAATCTGAAGAACACATCAAAAAGATCATCCAATATGATCAAATAGGCTTCATCCCAGAGAGACATAGATGATTCAACATACAAAAACTGAGAGAAAAAGAAATTACATGATCATCTCATTAGATGCAGAAAAAGCTTTTGACAAAATCCAGCACCCCAGTTGGGTTGTAGTAGCACACACCTGCAATCCTAGCACTTGGGAGGCAGAGGCAGGTGGATCTCTGTGAGTTTGATGTCAGTCTTGTCTACAAAGTGAGTTCCAGGACATCCAGAGCTACACAGAGAAACCCTGTCTCTAAAATCTATATATATATATATATATTAACACCTCTTCATGATAAAAGTCCTAAATATAACAAAAGTAATACACAGCAAGCCAACTGCCAACATCAACTAAATGGAAAAAAAAAATCAAAGGCAATTTCACTAGAATCAGGAACAAGACAAGGCTGTTCACTGTCTCTATATCTATTCAATATAGTACTTATAGTTCTAGCTAGAGCAATAAGACAACACAAGGAGATCAAGGGGATACACATTTGAAAAGAAAAAGTCAAAGCAATCTATTTGCAGATGATATGATAGTATACATAAGCTACCCCCAAATTCTCCCAGATTCTACCAGAATGACAAACTCAGCCTGAGTGAGGTAACCCAGACCCAGAAAGACAAACATGGCATGAACTGACTCATAACTGGAAATTAACTGTAAAACAAAGGATAACCATGCTACTGTTCACAGCCCCAGAGAGGCTAGGTAACAAGGAGGGCCCAAAGGGGTGCTCATGAATCTCCCTGGGAAGGGGAGGTAGAAGCAATCTCCTGGATGAACCAGGGGTGGGTAAGGATGGGAATTTGAGGGATTGGGTAGAGGGAGCAAATGGAGGGGGAGAGTACTGAAAGAGATGACTGGAAAGGGGTGCATTTCAGGGTCAGATAGAAACCTGATGCAAGGGAAACCCCCATGAATCTACAAGGATGTCCTCAGCTAAAAAGCCTAGCAATAGTGGATACATAGCCTGAATGGACATCTCCCGTGATCAGATTGGTGACTACCCAATGTCATCAGAGAGCCTTCATCTGGTAACTGATGGAAACAGATGCAAACCCACAGTCAAGCATTAGTCCCAGCCCAGGGAATCCTGATGAAGAGAGGGAGGAAGGATTGTAGGAGACATCATACGAAAACCCAGAGAAACAGCGAACCTGGCTCATAGGAACTCACTGAGTCTGAACCAACAATCAGGGAGCCTGCATGGTACCAACCTACATGTATTTGAGAGTTATGTAGCTTAGTTTATTTGTAGGACTCCTAACAATGGGAGCAGGGACTGTCCCTAAGGTTTTGCCTGGCTCTTAGGAACTTCTCATACTGGTCTGCCTTGCCCAGGCTTAATACAAGGTGAGGTGCCTAGCCTTACTGCAACTTGATATGCCATGTTTATTAATACCCATAGGAGGTCCGCCCCTTTCTGAACAGAAACAGAGGAGGAGTGGGGGGGGCAGAGCATGGGAGGAAAGGAGAGAGGGGAAACTACAATTGAGATGTATCATAAATTACAAACTATCTAAAACCTAGAATTGTCCTTCCAATCTATGTAATTTGGAAACAGGGGAGAAGTGTAACACATTGTCTCATGCAGCCCAAAATGAAAGCAAAGACGACTTTGATCTCTTTTTAAACAGTACTTTTATTAATTCTTTAGGATTATCATATTTACCCTCTCCTAGCTTCTCCCATAACTGCGATCTCCAACCTTCCCCCACTTCCCACTCAAGTTTTCGCCTCCCCCTCCCTCACTGAATGTGTTGTCCTCCCTCCATACTTTCTCTACTACTGGTGGGATTCCCAAGCTGGTGGGACCTACACTGGCAAATGGCTGACCTATCAGGAGTCAGGGCATTAGAAAACTGACTCTTCCCCTCCTAGCAACTATTAACCGCCAATAGGTCCTCAGCTAGTAGTGAGATCTCGTGTCCATCTTCCCTCTCTATGCTGGTGTTTTGTCCGGCTGGAGTTCGATCAGGTCCGTGCACGCTGTCACGGTCACATGCGTTCATTTGTGCAGTCTCTCTCTTGCATGTCGGGAACATTGTTTCCTTGCTGTGATTCACCGGTTCCGGCTCTTACAATCTTTCTCCCCTCTCCTTCTGGAAAATCTTTGAGCCTTGGGGTGAGGGCTGTGACATGTGTGACCCATATAGGGCTGAGCTCTGACACTCTTATTTTTCAGCACACTGAGCAGTTGGGGGTCTCTGTGTTGATTGCCAGCTACTACAAGAAGAAGTTCCTTTGACAGGTCTTGGAGACTCTCTGACCTGCAGAGATAGCAACGCCACTGGGAGTCCTTCTAATACTACATGACTTTGCTCTTTTTTCACATATTTTTTATTAAAAAATGACTTTTCATTTTACATATAAACAATAGTCCCCCCTCCCTCTTCTTTCCTACCTCCACTTTCCCCCTTCCCATATCCCATCCACTCCTCAGAGGGGGTAAGGCCTTCCTGGGGGAGTCAACAAGACCTGGCATATGAACTTAAGGCAGGATCAATTGTTAGGCCCCCCTGCTCCCTTATTAAGGCTGAGCAAGGTACCCCACTATAGGGAATGGGCTCCAAAAGGCCATTCCATGAGCCTGGGATAGGTCCTGGTGATATTGCCAGGGCCACCTCCCAACATATCAAGCCCCATAACTGTCATCCACATTCATGGGGTCCAGTTCAGTCCCACACAGGTTCCTCATGTGTAGGTTCATAGTCCATGAGCTTCCACTAGCTTGGTTTGGCTGTCTCTGTGGTTTTCCCATCATGCTCTTGACTCCCCTTGTTCATATGATCCCTCCTCCCCCTCTTCAGCTGAACTCCAGGAGCTCAGCCCAGTGCTTGGCTGCGAGTCACTGCATCTGCTTCCATCAGTTACTGGATGTGGGTTCTGTGATAACAATTAGGGCAGTCACTAATCTGATTACAGGAGAAGGCCCTTTCAGACACCCTCTCCACAGTTGCTAGGAGTCTTAGCTGGGGTCATCCTGGTGGATTCCTGAAAATGTCTCTAATACCAGGTTTCTCCCTAACTCCATACTGAGTCCCTCTATAAAGATCCTGCTTTCATTGTCCTTCTCTGTCCCTCCCCCAGCTGGGCCACCTCCATCCCTATTGTTCCCAGACTCCATCCCCTCCTATCTCCCTCCCAGTTTACCCAGGAGATCATAACCATTTTCCTTCCTGGGGCCCTCCATGTATGTCCCTCCTAGGGTCCCCATTTTTACCTAGCTTCTCTGGGATTGTGGATTAGCTTGCTGTCCTTTGCTTTGCATCTCTTATCCACTCATGAGGCAGTACACATACCGTGTTCGTTTCTCTAGGTCGGGGTTACCTCACTCAGGATAGTTTTTTTTTCTAGTTCTATCCATTTGCCTGCAAATGTCTTTGACTTTGCTCTTGCTCTTTCTTTCTCTACCAAGTGCTGATCTGCAGATATGCACCATGCACCACCATGCCCCGCCCTTCTTTCCAATATTTAGGCTCACATGTATGAAACTATACAGAAGTTAGGAAAAGAATATATTTTTGTACACTTCAAACTCATTATTTAACTGTTTATTTCCTTGTTTTGCTAACGTTTTTGTGATTTTTAAATGACTGTATCATAATGCCCCCTGCATATAAAGATTGATCTATGAAGCCTTTTCCTTCTTCTTGGACATTAAGGATGATTCAGCTTCTTTTCTGAGAATGTTTCTAGATGTGGGATGACTGGGTTGATGGATAAACTGCTGGCCCTGTTTTCTCCTGTTGGGGTGACTTGCTGTTCAGAAAGGTTTGCCAGTTTCCACTAATACCAGTGGGGGCTTGGGAATCCCTGTAGAGAAGATATTATCCGAATTCAAACTGAGTCATACAATTTAATGAATATTAATACATGGAGACAATCAAAAATTATTCATATGTAGCATGGAATTTAAAATCCCTATGTCTAACACCTCAGTTGTACATAGTATTTAACTAATGTTAACATATAACTATGTCCATGTCTTTGAGTTCAAAATATTTTGTTTTTAAGATACTTTAATATTAAGTAACACAATATGTGAATATACCTTTGTAAAAATCTTAGCATTTTAGTTCCATATAAATATACAGACAATAAATTAATTATAAGCATATTTAATATATTTAAATATGGAAGTATATGTATAGAGATACAATACACAGATATACAAATGTAATATAATATTTTATTCATTGCTGTCACAAAACATCTGGCAGCAACATGAAGGAAGGAAGGTTTTACTTCACTCCTTGGTTTCAGAGTCTTTGGTCCAGTGCTTTTGGACCACGGTGAGACAGAACATCATGGTAGCAGGAATAAATGGAATAGGAAGCTGTTTACATCATGTTAGTCAACAAGGAAACGTCCTGAGGCAGGGACTGGGGACCAGATAGTGTCTTCAGAGGTACCTCTACCCCAGTGGCCTACTTCTTCCAACTAAGTCCTACTCCTAAAGTTTCCAGAACCTCCCATACTAGTACCCCCCAGATGGAGACAGAACATTCAACACATGACACCATAACTCTCCAACGTGGCCCCAAAAAGTTCATAGTGCAGGATGTATTCAGTCCATCTCCAGAAATGCTGTGGAATCTTAGCATTTTCAATACTATTCAAAGGCACAAGTTCAAAGTTTCTCCTGAGACTCAAGGCAAACTCCTAGCCATGAGTCTGTGTAAGAAAAAAGGAAAGCTACACATTCCAAAACAAAATGGCAGAGCGGGCATTCACAGTCTAGATGGAAAAAACTGAGTAAAACAGAAAACAACTGACCAGAGCAAGACCAGAAACCTGAGGGACAAACATTAATTCAGTGTCTGGCATCCAGGTCCTGAGGTGTCTAAATAAGGTCCAACAGGCTTGAGCATTCCTGCCCCTACTACCTTGCATTTTGTAAACCAAATAGTTTCTCTCTTGGGCAGTCTCCATTATTGACTGTTGTGTTCCTTGGCACAATTTCAAATGTCCTACCCAGTTGGATCTCCATTATAATTGAGGATTCTTCATTGCAGCTTCAGGTATTACCCTCCTAGAAGCTGCTTGAGTGAACTCCAACCTTGTCACACATTGCCTGGCTTCTCATGCTTGTCTTAGACTTCTAGGTGGATCCTCCCTGACCCTGCATCTTTTGAAGCATCTTTAATGTCTGCAAGACTAACAACATGTGAATGACACAAGATCTTCCGCCTTGCTCACACAGGGCAACTGCAAGGGTCTCTTAGAAGTAATAGTTGTTGTTGTTGTTTTTAATTATTTGAGTAACTAGATATCAGTGCTTCATCATTCCTGATATGTCTATCAGCTGATCACTAAAATAGGGAATGATGTTTGGGAAATCCATTCCACTGGGATCTTATTTATTCTGTAATTTGCAAAATAAATCTTTTAGTCATGAATAACAAATATAAAAGGTTTTTTATAGTTCTGATTTGGTTAGTCTCAATTTGTGGGATCCAGATGATATATTTAGCCACCAGCTCTTACGTTCTTGGTTTGTCTTTGATATGTTTTCCTCATGGAAAAAAACCATCAGGTCAAGGGCAGCAGACAGAACCTCTTCTACCTTTTGGGGAGGAAAATTCTGAGGAGAGTTTCAGCCTATTCAGAAGCTGTCACATGCCTCAAGTGCTGAGGTCAACATAGCCACCAGACTGGTCATGCCCTGGAGTCCCTCCTGGGGGCTTCTCCAGGACAAGGTCACATACAGCCACTGCAGTACTCTACAGGGTCTTTTCCCTCCTTTATGGTTCTTGTACAATCCCAAAATGCTCACAGAAAAGATTGGGCCAGTTTTTTTTAGATTCTTCTTCAGTACCAAGAAATACATAAACCACATTAGGATCGAATAATAATAGGAAGGGAGGGGGAAAAGAGGAAGAGAGATGAAGAAGGATAGAGGAATAAGGATGGAGGAGAGGGAGATGGACAGGTAGATGGAGAGGGACAGGATGGGGAGGCAGAGGTTCCTGTAAGTCTTAAGAGGTGCCTTCTGAGAAGGACTTGGAAGCTGTTTCTTCATTAGAAACCCAAGCCCTACAGTCCTAACAGCTGTGTTTTAAATTGCAATGGTAATTCACTCTCCAAAATGGCTGCTATTAAAGTTGTATAATAGGCAGCATACATACATAGGTTGATAGCAGAATCTCTTCCTTTGGGGAGGCCCCGTGCCTAGTCTGTGTTCTAACTCTCCTCTTAGTCCCCCAAGTGCCAACAGAGGCTCCATTGGCTAGTGGGAGTGATTCTGACCTCCAAAGGGCACAGAAAGTATCAAGGTCCTTCCCAAGGTTTCTTCCAGAACTAGCTGGAAAGTTTCTCTTGCTTGTAGAGGTCATTCTATTTGTAACAGCTGAAGTTAGCTTGCCAATGACCACGTTTTTTTTTTTAGCTTTAGGAAGGAGGCAGCTGTATGGAATAAAAAAAAGAATGAGGACAAAACCCAGGGGGAAGCAGAATCACAGAGAGACCATCCTGCTGCACACAGCATGGGAATCCTCAGGATCTTGCAACTCTTGGGCCAGATCCACCTATGGGCTCCAGCCACATGAGGCAAAACATTTCTTTTAGCGGAATGGAGTTTCTGCGGGTTCTATCACCTTTAAGTGAAGCTTCTTGGTAAGCTGCTCATCTTTATATATGCCAAACACCTCTATCCTCTTTCTCCTTTACGAATTCGGATCATTCTGTGCGCACTGCTCTGTGGCTTACTCTTTATTGAATGTCACTGACACTTTCCCAGGTACTGTTCGTGAAGCAACCTCTTTCTGTTTCAGAAAGAACAGATCATGCTGGATGAGAAAGCACCATTCTTCTACCTATTTTTAAAGTGCCAATTGGTTGAGCGGACAATCTGTTGGGTTACAGCACAGTTTGAAGTATACACCTTGTAAAAAATATCTTTAGGCATTTGGGAGCGTTTTTAGAAGATAAACGTATGGCAACACCATTTCTGGGTCAACAGTTTCATGGAACTTTTCACAGACATTTTATAGAAACAGCCAAATTGCCTTCCAGGGTAAGCAGTGTCAGTGTCAAGTTCACAGCCGCTGTGTGTTTGAAAAGGCTCCTTCTGCAACCTAACCAATGTAGGGCATTGTGACCTTCTAGTTTTTGTAATATGAGAGGCAAACTTATACTTCATTGTTCTAAGATGGGAACCTGTAGATATATATGTATATCTATGTACCTATATGCACGTAGGTACATAGATATTTAGAGACGAGTTGTGTTTCTTTCCTTCTGTTTATATACGTTTCTTCTTCTAGGAGATGCTTGTACATACTTTTTGCTTGGTTTTCTCTACTGAGTTGTTCATGTTTCTTCAGGTTGTGTAATAACTTCTTATAGATTATGTGTATAAGTGTACTGTTTTCCATTACCTATTGTTCTGCCTCACCCTGACATTTCTCATTTTAAAAATTCTGGAGGTACCCAGAATCTCCAAATGGAGGTTAATGGCACCCAGGTGATGGGCTCTGTAGAAAGTCGGTGGGTGGCAAGGAGGAGGAGAGCATGGAAGGAGCTCACAAAAAAATCAAAGAGGCATTTGAAGTGCTGGCCATGAGTCAGGTGACACGGTGGTCCTGAGGAAGTCGGCAGCAGTGGAAGGACCCCAGCATGTGGGTGCATAAAGCAGAACCACATGCTCTGACCACAGACGCAGAAGAACCTGCTACAGATGTTGGACTGGAAATATTCTCCCAGTGATGACTGGAGCAGTACTGGGAAGAAGACCTGTAAATGCAGAAGATGCCCTTTGAGACTGGGAAGCTGTAGATCGGGGTACACTCAGGTGTGCCAGCATGGAAAAACTGGTAAATATATATTATATAAATAAAAAATATATTACTGAGAGGTGAGCCTTCCCGCAAGAAGAAGCAGAAGACATGTCTGCTCCATCCAGTCCAGTTCCCGACAAGAACTGTAGAACAACAGAGAGGGCTAAAAAGTGTCTGCAGACAGCTCCTAATCAAGAGAACTTTAAGGCATCACTGTCCTGCTGCTGTTTTAGCTTGTATTTTCTGTATCTGCAAGCCCTATTGTTTGTGTATTACAAGATATTTTGTTTACAAATGATGATGACAATACTTTAAACCAAATATATTTAGTTTGTCTAGTCATATGGAACAGCAAACTGCTAATTAGTTGAAAACTATTCTTAACATATTTAAAAGTTATTATTTTAATATCTTGTTTGCCATGTTGAAAATTCAATTTTCACATATATGTACCATATATTTCACAAATATGAGTATTTCCCTCTTCTTTCATTTAAAGAAATCGGTTATGTTATGAATCTACTCCTAACATTTATTCTTCAATGTTTTATTTTATTTTATTTCTTTTCTTTGGTGACAGGGTCTCACTACATGTCCATAGGTGGCCTGAAACTCTGTATGTACACCCAGCTGACCTCAAACTTACAGAGATCTGTCTTCCTTTGCCTCTTGAGTGCTGAGGTTAAAGGCATACACCCCTCCTTCTTTCTCTTCTTAAATATTTTACATTTACTTGCCATCAGTACTTTAACATCTATCTATAATAATTTCCATTTTGGCTGGCTTATAATCCCAGTGTTTGGGGAGTGGAGACAGGAACATCAGAACTCAAGGTCATGCTCAGTTACATACTGAGTTAGAGTCCAGCCTGGTCTGCATGGTGAATTAGAGTCTAGCCTGTTCTACACGTGACCCTGTCTCAAACACACAGATAAGTCAGTTTTTTGGGTTTTTTTTGGGGGGGGGATAGAAGATTGTATGTTAACCCCTTTAGGTTACTAGACATAATTAACAATAATTCTGTGAGGAAATCGACTTTTGCCTTTTAGTACTGTGCTATTTTCAGCACATGTGATTTTTGACTGGGCACAGATGCTGGTAAGCCACCCTCTGCTGGGTAAATAAGTGGTTGCAGATCCTCCTCCAATAACCGTGATTTCACTAGCACTGTTGAGTTAGCTAGGTTTCCAGTACCAGGCACGGAACCATTGTTGAGCAGTCCAAACGTTCAGTTAGAGAAGCCATCAGTTCCTATCAAGTTAAGCACAGCAGTGTTGCAGTGGTGGAGTTATGGCGCCATGCTGATCTTTGATGGAGTTTAGAGGTGTCATGGCGGAGTAGAATGGTACCATTCTGATACCATGAAAGCTAGTCCTTAGGGAGGGAGCGTTCAGGTCAGTCTAGCTGAGGAGCCTCTCGGCCCAGTTTCTGAAGTGCATAGTTCCTTAAGCAATAGGGACTTCAGACTCTGGAAAGACAACCAAGGGCAGCAGTAACGGGCTGTCTGTCTTGAGCCCTGGCCAACAATTCAAAAGATGGCTCATGCTGGTATTGGGGCTTTAGTTAGAAAGTCTTTTGCTTTTGGAGGGAGTGTCATCAGCCCAGATGAGAAAAGGTCATTAAAACTACATATTGTATTTATAGACAGAATTGGGTACATTATAGGGGTTTTGGTAAATAGTTAATACTTGATTCTTTGTGGCTTTTTCAGCCACCCACATTTCTATTTTATCTCCCTCCCTCCTTCTTCTTTTCTCTGTGCCCCTGCCATGTCAACTGTATACTGCGATTCCCCTTTATCCCCTCTCACTCCCTAGGGAGCCCCTCTTTTCCCATCTGTCCAATCATATCACTTGTACCTTGCTATTACTATTACCCCTCTATGGTTTCCCAATCTCCCTACTCTGGCAATGGTCCTGTTTTACTTTCCAGTTTCTGTGGTTACTACAAGCTATGTATTCACACCTAAAGATCTGGAGCTAGGAGCCTCCAATAAAAAAGAACATGTGACATTTGTCTTTTCTACGTCTGGGTTACCCCACTTAATGTATCTTTTGTCATCCCATCCATTTACCTGAAAGGATCCTGATTTCATTTCTGTTTACTGCTGAATAGCACTCTGTAGTGAAGGTGTAACGTGTTTTCATTATCCATCATCAGTTGTAGGGCTTTCAGACTATTTCCATTTTCTAGATGTTTTGAATAGAGCAGCAATGAACATGGCTGAGCAAGTGTCTGTGCAGTATAATTCAGGGTTCTTTGGAATATCCGGAGGTGTGATTTAAGTGGGTCATATGGTAGATTTATTTTAAGTTCTTTGAGGAATCTCCACATTAATTTCCATAGTGGCAGCAAAAGTTCGCTATCACACCAGCAATGAAAGAGGGTTCCCTTTCCCCGCAAACCTTTCATTTCTCCCATTGATCCTGGCCATTCTGACTTGGGCAAGATGAAATCTCAAAGTCACTTTATTTTGTATTTCCCTAGTTGCTAGGGTTGATGAACGCTTTTTCAGGTATTCTTAGCCTCTTAGTCACCCTTTCTTCCTCCTCCTCCTCCTCCTCCTCCTCTTCCTCCTTCTCGTTCTTTAGTGTGAAATGCAATGCGACCAGTCAGTTTCCTTCAATTGCCTGCTGCCATGACTTTCCCACCATGATAGGCTGGCTGTTCCCTCTGGAACTGAAGGTATAGGCTAAACTAAACTCTCCTTTAAAGTGTTTTTTTCAGAATATCTCATCTGAGCAACAAGAAAATAACTATGGCATCCTCTGCCATATTCAGCATAGCTTCTTGGCATAGACTATGATGCACTAAAGAGGTCCCGTAGGAGTTGCTACAACTCTAGCAAAAATATGCTTTAAGTGGGACAGGCTGTTATAACTGCTGATACTTTTAATAGTGTGGACTAAACTGTTACATCTCACCAGCTTCATTGTGAACCCACGCAGAGCTGCCACAAATCTGCACACCAGTGAACCATTATCATGGAAACACGTCCTCTCCTTCCTAGACTCCACATACAGCCTTATCTACTGAGCTTGCACCTTTCTCACAATCCATGATTAACTTTAGAACTGAGATCGTTCCAGGCTTCCAGTGATATATGTGTTTTCTTCGTGCACCTGAATTGTGGTTCATTTATTATTCCTCCAATCTCATTACAAATATTTTAACAAGTACAGAATCAAAACTCAATGGTCCTCAAGCTATGAGGGATATATGATTTCCCCAACCAACCTTGACTGAGAAAGCAAATATAAAACACGACAACATAAGACAATAAAAATACAAGAAAGCACTATGAGTTTTGTACACTCTTCGTCTGGAATATATTTTAGAGTCTCACTATGTAGTATGGGCTGACCCAATATTATTTTTCTTGTCTGTTATGGCCATGGATTCACATTCCTGCATCCAGCTCCCAAGTGCTGAAGATAAATGCTTCTGCCTCCTAAATTCTGAGATAACGGTTTTGTGCCACCACACCCAGCTTAGAATCATGAATCTTAAACTCCTCAATACTTAAGTTCATTTCATCGAGTCCTTTCTTTCTTTTGCTGTCACACTATGCTTAGCTATGTTTTCCCCTCAGTTTTATTATTAGTTCATGCTCATATTTTTTTTCATTTATCTCTTTATAAGTCCATCCCTATTTCTCAGAACATCAAAAATGTGTTCTTTTGAGGGAGTCAGCTTGTTCAATATGTATATATTACCCTTCTGCTCTTCTCAAA